>OX411553.1:27884226-28167222 GCA_948146395.1 Fragum whitleyi
CTCTGGACAGACTGTGCAGATGCACAGACTGGCCAAAGTCTTTGATTTGCGCACATTCGAAATTGTTGGAAATGTCACGCACGAGAACCCTTCTTTTCTGGAAGGGTCAGTATTTTGATAACGGTTTAAGGGTTTTGAATATTATTGAACTTACTTGATATAAATTATATACGTCTCGCCCCATTTGCTTCTATAATAGGATTATATGACATAGATATGCGGGAGATGACGGTGCTATTTTTTCAATTAGTAATAATTCGTACATTCCTCGAAGCCAATTCATGCGTCCTTAATTTTCCGTTTACTTATCGTCGCTACCGTAGCATATGCCCATATGAGCGACGTCCCCAGAAGTCGGTTAGTTGTGTGTTAGTGTGTCAGCCCGGGAATCGAACCCACGCGGTCGAACTTTAATGGTTTTGAAGTCCGATGCTCTACCAACTGAGCTAATCGGGCTGACTCATGCGTAGACAATGAGCTTATTTATAAATCCCAATATATGCGGAAGTTTGGGCGATCAAAGGCGTAATTTTTCTACACAGGTATAGGAAAAAATACATTTTATCACTCACTCAAATTTGTACATCTATGCTGTCATTCCAAAGGTCAATTGTCAGATCAAACAGATAATTGAGATAGGATTGTATTATTGACCTCTGTCATTTCTTGCGAATAATTTCAAACATGCGTTTAGGATAACATAACGCTCGCGAGCCTACAAGGAAATGTACCGTACATTGCGTTCAGGGTGCGCATGGCAGTCAAGGTTTATGGCCAGAGCTATAGATAGAGGGGGTAGGCATATTTTGGACATTAGATTCAAGGAATCAAATCATGCTTCCTTAAACCCTTTGTTGTGGGTTTTCATCAGAATCGTCTCGACGAGACGATTCAGATGAGTACCTACAACATATAGTTTCGTTGTGAAATAAAGGTTTTTCATCGGCTAAACCCTCCTCTTATCTGGACCTGTAAAATCAAGGGAGTATCGATGAAGAATAAGTAAAAAAAGAAAAACGTTTATGATTGATACTTTGGAGTACTTCCGTGTTTGATTTTGTACACAGATCTTGAGTTTAATTTAGCGACAAAGCTATGTTAACAGAAAAAAAATTTGCACCGTCTGATCAATATTTTCGGTTGTCAGCAAAACTGTCGTAACTACAGATAGCTAAGATAATCACAAAAATGGCCAGGTGGGTGTTATCGGAATGAAATTGAATGAGTTGGACGAGCGATTTTTAACGATATTAAAATGAGATGATATAATATTTATTCCGTTCAAAATAAACGGATTTAGCGATATTCTATTACCTCCATGACGTAACGGCAAAAGTTGCCGGTCACGTCAAAATAGGCGATACCTTTACATCTGAAACCATTATATTCGTTGCTAACTTGTATTTACACATATAAATTTGGTATCAAATAAAAAGTTTTTAAAAATAGATTATTTTGATTTGTCTTATATTGGATTTATACTAAAGATCATATACGTAATAGTCAAAACAACTTTAAAGCTACAACAGAATTGACGCCGTCAGATGTAACAAAAAACACCAGATCGTTTCACTAAAACTGTAATATCATTAAGAATAGTGGCGCAAGAGACGCGAAAATTTGCCATGTTACGTGAAATACGGCTCATTGAATATCATGAAAATCTTTTGCTCGGTGGATGGTTCAAATAAACGCTAACTTTCATGAAAGACACATGTCAGTAGCGTCAGATTGCTAAAAAACCGTCGTTTTTTCATTAGTCATTTTTTCGAAATCGTATTAATTCATTTTTTCTCCAGAATGAAATGATAAAAAATGATATTTGAAATACATCTGAACCCTAATCGATGCATTCAAATTTTTGTTCACATTCGACTTCATCTAATGAGTTATTTATTATGTTTTCTCTAAAATTGTCCAACTTTACGCAAAAAGCGTTGTTTAAATACCACTGATTTTTTTATTCTTATTTTCTTTTTACAAAACATAAACGTATTCTTAATTTAACTTCATATTCAAAATACATCTAGAACATATTTCGCAAAAAGAAAGCAGTTATCAATATCTCTTCAACTAAAGGAAATAAGAATCGTACTGTTGGTCTTAAAATTGTCCCACTAACGCGTTTTTTCGACGTTTGAACGTCCGGTCATTCTATAAGTATTTACTAAAATATTTCTCGTTCACAGAACGAGTCAAAATCTTTTATAAAAGTTAAACTTCCATTCGTTAAATTTTACTAAGTTGAAACACCGTTGTTTGATTCAAAATTTTTATGGTTTTGATTAGGCTCCGACAAAGTTTCATTTCGGTTCTGATTTTGTTTTCAACAGTTTCCATCGTGCTACTCTCGCAAGTTGATTGAATATTGAAGATGATATAAATCATACCTCAGTAAGCATGTTTTCTTTGATTAGATTGTATATTATTGTATATTTTACAAATGAGTGACGGAGTATAAACTATTTTCGTTGCTTTTCGTCAAATTTTACTCGAAATCTTCTAAAATACGTTTTATAAAAACGGACGTCATTTGTTACAGTCGTGACCGCCAACTTTTGCCGTTACGTCCATGTAGTTCAATATACACATTATTTTATAAATAGATTTATCTGTCTTCGCAGACCTATCAGACACTTAAAATCACGAGAGCGAATAAAACCATGGAACGTTTTGATCGGTGAATGAATTTGTGAGCGCTTTAAATTTTTCGGACTGTTTTAGCCATTTTTGGGCGTGGTAGGAAATTCTGTGAGGGACCGATATTAGAATGGTTTTAATCTGGGGCCGGGGCGGTGGAGATGACTGTCAATTTCATGATGTTACAAACTGTACCGTAGTTACGATATTTTGAACGTCCACGCAAGGTTTGAGTATCTTCACTCGAGAGTAGAATATACAATTGGTATTTTGATTAAAATATTTCAACAATACATAACCCTAGTAATGAGTTTGGCGAAAACTATCAAGAAAATGACAACTTTTGGAGTTTTTTATAAGTTCTTATTGTGAAAAGTAGAAAATTAAGGAAAGTCCTTTTTATCCGCTTCAGTAGTTAACATATCTGATTAACATGAAAAAGTTGAAGGTATTTCTATTTTACCGATTAGGGATTTTTTGACAAAATTGGGGAAAATAGTTTCCTTTTTAATACGGAATGGGGCCTGTATTGGCTCCCGAGAGGTAGCAGAAAAAAACTTCTATAATCTCGTTGAGTACCCACAACACAATGTATTGTTGCGAAATAATCATGTATTATAAAAATATCGTTCAATCACTTATTGATATTAGATTGAAATATTTTTATCGATACTATGCTTAAAGGGAACATCTTTCTAAATGCGAAGTAAACCGTCACATTTCAGTCTGTATGAACTGCTTAGACCGATTTCGGTTTATGGTAGATTTTTAGCTCGGCTGTCACGTTCGGAGAAAACCCGAGATATTGCGATGCGCATGTGATATAGCCAGTTCTTCTAAAGTTATTCACTTGAAACTTGGTTATCATGTTCACTACCAAAAGAGCAACCCATACAACACAGAGGGATAACTCACCATGTACTTTGTGCGAACAATGCCCCTTTTCGAATTAATTTCATTTTTTTCCGCAGCACATAGCACCTCACAACCCAACGTAATCCGGTAGGTAGTCTCAAATCTGAAAGAAGATATTAGGCTGAAATGTTTTCAATTAACCACCTAGATGAATCTGCTTCGACACTATTTATTTTGGGCATTACTTTAATTTATGATGTAAGCTAGAATTGCATTTTTTATTTAAGACCCTTGGACATAAACGGCAGTATATGGACACTGGTCGGTCTGCACGATTCGCAAGTCTTCTATCCCACTTATTACAAAAAGTTTGAACAAATATAACAATGACATGTTGCATATTCACCAGACTAAATAGAAGATTCGCTGAATTATCAAAACTTGGCTAAGTTAAGAACGTCTTGCTATCGACAAGACGAAGCTGAGGTTTTTGGTATGAAATTAAATGAGCGGAACCAGTGAGTTTTCAATGCACTTAAAGGGAGGCAATGCAATATTTCTGATTTCGACCAATCTTTAGACGAAATTAATAAAATCTTATGCCACCCCTCCAATAATAATAATAATAACAACAACAACAACAACAACAACAACAACAAATCCATTTAATTTTCTTTAAATAGATTTGTGTGTCTTCGCCGATCAATCAAACACTTCCTTAATTACACAGGCTAAGAAAATCATTGAAGGGATTAATCGACTTGAAAGATCTTTTTGAACGGTTTCGGCTTTGGGAGCGTTCTTTGACTGATTAGGATGCATTTTGAATGGTTTGAGCGAGTGTTTGGAATGAATAAATGGGGCTCTTAGTGAGTGATTTAGAATGGTTTTGATCGTAGTGAGTGTCTATTTCACGATGTACTTGAATGTGATATTTCCCATGTTATTTGTTTTGCATGCCGAAGGCAGGGTTAGCCACTATAGTTACGATAGGGGGATTTGTTTTAAATGTAAAAACAGGATGTAATTTATTGGATTGAATTTTGAAACGGTGAGTCATTTTCAATATTTTTTCTTCAACACGATTAATAATTTATCTTATAACTATACAAATATCCGTGTGATAATATCCTATATCATATTTTTTATGATATCACATAGTTATTTTTAGAACAATGATATAATGCGCTTATTTTTAGAAACTTGCATTTCGGTTAGAAACACCGACGAAAACAAGACAAATAGGGGTTATAAGATAAATATAATACATACTTAGTGTATTGTATGAAAAAAAATATCAAACTCGGTTGTGAGAATTGATAATTGTCTCGGCAGAGCCTCGACAATGATCAATTCTCCCAACCTCGTTAGATATTTTTTTCCATACAAAACATTAAGTATGTATTATATATATATCTATTTTTGTTGCAGAAACAATTTACCCACTAACGCAGAAATTTATATCAGATGGTCCGCATATGCAGATGCAAAAGATCAATTTTACTATGACCAAGTTGTCTACGGATTTCAAAGATTTTTTGGGGGAAGCCATTAACGACCATCTTAAATATAATCATACGATAATTATAAGATCAATCGTACGATTTTTTCTTCTTGAAAGATGCCTCTGGTCGAAAATTCTATGTCAAAAAGAGGCATTCATTGTAATTTGAAATGCATTAATTGTTGCCGTTTTGCGGGTATTAGTGCTCCATTGACAAACATTTTCAAACTCAAGACGCATATTATCCAAAATTTTTGAAAATATCTGCGTTCACCATGCAAAAATATTCGAGATCGTTTAGGTCTGTGAATAATTGTACTGTGTACCCCGATTTGCATATGACTGCACGTATCGCGAATGTTTTCATTGTGAAAACAGGCTGATTTACGTGAAATAAGATAGGTTGATATGCCATTGCACCATGGCTGTTAGAGGTTCCGGACTCGATCCCCTACGGCGTCATTCAACCTTTCCGAGCATCCCTCTCTCTCTCACCATTGTGTTGATAATCCTAGATCAATGTGGGATAGTAGCTGGAGGGAAGGAATGGATGTAGTAGTGCTGGTGTTAGAAATACCAGGAATTCATTGGTGCTCCAGCGTCCGTGAAAGATTGAAAGATTGAAAGCGGCGTAATATCCAATTCAATCAAAACCATGACTGTAAAATTGAATAAAAGGTTAAGTGCGAGATGATTATCACAATAATTATCACAATAATGGCATTCATACAATTTAGTGACAAAACTATTGCTACCGTGTTGATGATTTGGAAAGTGAAGCCTCCTGAATAGTCGGTATAGTAGAAACACATATATACTGTTGAGAAGCACTAATTTAATTGCTTTCATTTATTGGCTCGGCTGTTTTGGGAAAAAAGGGTACTGTCATCAACTTGGCATCGTTAGAATCGGCGTAGGAGTTTGCATTACATACTTTGATCTTGGTCATATCTGTTATTGAAGACATCTCCATGAACATTAAAATGTGTGTTCACTATCACAAGGGCTTCCACACTACTAAGGGGAATATATCTGAAAACGTTTTTGTAAAAGTTGTGTCCCTTTTTCTATTTAGAATTTTTGCTATCTCCAGCACCCGCAACCGAGCGTTGGCACCCGTGGGCGGTGGTCTTGTTTCAAATTGTGTTATCTCTTTTAAAAGCTCTCAATGTTAGATTTCGTCAATTCTTATCGTGAAACTCGGAGCGACTCATTAACTTTTGACGGTGACTGGCTTCGGTCGAAAATAGGTGAATAGTCTCTTTGCCAATGTTGACCTAGAAATTACCAGCGATACTTCGCACCTTATCTTATTACAGCATCAGTCTGTGAAGTTCATAGAAAATCTAAAAAACGGTGTCACGCAATAGTAGTTCTTATTTCGTTACTACGCTTTGAACAGTTTGATAAAACAAGGGTTTGGAATTCCCTTGCCCAACTTGTTCGACATGAGCTTTTACACCAGCGGATTATTTTTAGGCAAATTGTCCATAGACAAGTTAATACAAGGGGACTTATGCCTGATAAGCCGAAGAGATAAGCGTAATGTTTGTATCAAAGGGTAGGTATTACATTTACATTCGAGTCATTTTCCAGTTTACGGAAATATATCCAAGCGATGTCCCGAATGTACCTAATATATGAGCAAAGTACTTCTGTAAGCATTATCCAGAAAGATGCTCTTTTGCAACAGAATATTCAAATCGTCTTTGACATGCCATCAAAAGTGACGGTTTGAAATGCACAAATAGACCTGGGCACTCTGCCCAAGCCGGCCAGGCCCTCCTTTGTATATGTGACCCGTCACGCGAAAAGGGACCATCCGGGAATTCTGTAAAATGAATAATTGAAAAAGAGATTTGGTCCTGATTAGGTCAACCAGAAGTCGTATTTTAAAATCATTTCACAGGAAGGTAGACTGATCATTCTAGATTCAGAAAATAAGCACGGTGCTAAAAGTTTCGACCCTAGTCAGTCTGCGCAATCCGCGCAGTCTGACTAGGGTCGGCACTTAACGCACTTCCAAGATGGTCCCTTTTCGCGTGGCCGGTCACATATATTTTATAGATTTCTTGACCGTAAGGTATTCATTCAAACTCATGTTTTTTACTACTTATTCTTGTTGAATTTTACTGTATCAAATTTATTTTTTTCAAAATCTTTATAAGTTGTAAGATTCCCATAATAAAACGATGAAGTGTTGTAAACCAAGAAACTAAGAGTTTTAAGTCAATGCTATAAACCGTGATACTGTTGTTTTGGTGATTCATTGTCACGTTGCTAAATAGGCTAGTCAACGCTCCAGGCTCTGTATGCAGTGTTAATAGGATTAACAAGTTACGGTTTGTTTATCTATTTCATGTCATTTTTTTTTAAATAATGATAATATGCCTGGCGTTCAATATGACAAAACGGTGCACTTGTATTATTTGCAAACAGTTTGCACCGTTTTGTCACCATGAACGCAGGGCTTATTCGCCTTTCTGCCCTTCTATCTCTGTTTTTCTAAAGATTTGTCTTGTCACAAAAGCCACATTAAAAGCTTCTCCCTTGAAGGTGTGGGGTTTTCCATTTTTTTTCTTCTTTTTTTGCCTCTCCTTAGATTCCCAAGAAATAAGGAATGACCCGGTAGTGAACCCGTAATAGTTCTGCAGCGTTTTGGAGGAATGAACTTAAACAGTGTTAACCGAGGTTTCCTAAAGATTTTCATTGGGAAACCTCGGAAAACATTGTGAAAAAACGTGTCATCCGAAATGTTGCGGAACTATTACGAGTCCACTACATTAAACGAGTTTACCATAATCCATTGGAGATAGTGAAATAAGATTTTAAAAGGTCAGAATATTGTATGTCTGCATGTACTTTTCCTAATTCTTAAGCTAAATAAGCTTCTAATTGAAGTACGTGCATAAAGTTTACCAAATAATGGAATCGTGGCTATTTTCTGAAGGATTGTTCACGTGAAAGTGATTAAAGGCCACGAAAACTTATATTGTTCTGGAAAAAGAACCTTTTCGTGGATTCTTGTGATTATTTCATAGGCATTTAGACATGCTTTGTAGTTCAGACACTTAAGGTTTAGGATAAGTGAATGCAAGTAATATTTTAAGAACAATGATAATTTTCGAGCACTTTTATAAGAATCAAAGACCTTAACAAATATAATTTACTTAGTGATTTTGGTAAAGACCCAAGTGTGATTAAAGAGTTATAAACGTAATTATGGTAAAAAATGAGTTTTTTTTTTATTTCAAGTGCGCATAACTCTTGGTCAATTTCTCTTTTTTTCCACTGTGATTTTTTTTATACCTTTAGCTTGAATTCCCGAAGAACTATAGTATCAAAAGGCATTCGATTTGCCCTGCCCCATTAATACTTTTTGAAAAAGAGGAGTTTCTTTTAAAATCTCTGCAGCAATGTTGTTCCCGGCTTAAACATTTGGCTAACTATGCATTATTTGATTAAGAAGGAAGAGGACAATAGCGTTTTTTAGCTCGCCCGGGACGAAAGTCTCGGAAGAGCTATTGTCATACCCTCGAATGTCGGCGTCGGCATCAGCGTCGGGGTCAGCGTCGGCGTCCGCATTAGGTTAATGTTTTTTATTTCTATCAATATTTATCCTAGAGGCTTTATTTTTTACAGAAACACTCATTAGGGCATAGGCTTTCATTTGAGACCAACATCCATGTCGAAACGACCTTTAGACTGTGACCTTGACCCTTTCAATAAAACTTTAACCAAAAACTTTAACCAAAAAACTTTAACCTTGCTTATATTTTCTGTAAACTTTAAACTAGAGACACCATTACTTCATATGCACACTCATTAGGTGATAGGCTTTCAACATAGACAAAAGTTCTTGACAATTTGACATTGACCTTGACCCTTTTGGACTTTAAACTTAAAACTTTACCTTAACCAAAAACTTTAACCTTGCATATATTTTTTTAATGCTCTAACCTAGGGACATCATAGCTTCATATATATATATATACTCACCAGGTGATAGGCTTTCACGAGAGACCAAGGTCCTTCACAATTTGACCTTGACCTTTACCATTTGTGGACTTAGAAAAACTTTAACTGAAAACTTTAACCAAAAACTTTAACCTTGCTTATTAATTTCTGAATGCTTTAACATAGGGACATCATTACTTCATATACATACTCATTAGGTGATAGGCTTTTGTGAGAGATCAAGGTCCTTGATAATTTTACCTTGGCCTTTTATGAACTTAGAAATACTTTAACCGAAATTCTTTTACCAAAAACTTTAACCTTGCTTATATTTTCTGAATGCTTTAACCTAGGGGCATCATTACTTCATATTCATAGTCACCAGATGAAAGGCTTTCGCCAGAAACCAAGGGCCTTTACAATTTGACCTTGACCTTTTATGGACTTGGAAAAACTTAAACTGAAAAACTTTAACCAGAAATTTAACCTTGCTTATATTTTCTAAATGCTTTACTAAGGGACATTATTACTTCATACAAATACTCACTAGGTGATAGGCTTCTACAGAGACCAAGGTCCTTCACAATTTGACCTTGATCTTGACCTTTTGTGGACTAAGAAAAATTTTAAAGAAAAACTTCATATTTGATACAAAGAAATTCCATTGGTTACCTCATCTGCTTGTAGGCTTTCACTTTACCCTTACCTTATACATGCAATTAAAACAAAAAAGTTTTTATATTTCTTAATTACTTCTCAAACAGAAATATATTAGATCATGGACTTTTATATTGAAAGAAACCACTTTGAACTTCGGTCTTCGGTCAAGCGCTGTTTGTGACAAGCAGCTGTTTGGGCTAGCTACGTTGTCCGCGGACAACTCTTGTTGAGATAAGTGCACATATATTGGTATCGATGGAGACGTTGTGTTAGCGCGATCTCAACGGTATATGTTTTTTAACCTTCAATTTAGAATTAGCGTTACCATGACGTCGTTAAAATGACGGTTTCATGCGTTTTTCACAAATGATCCATTGCGTTCTTAAACGCTTACCCTGATCGTATTTTAGGCGATTCAATTCAATGGAAAACTCCAATATGAAGTTGAATGAATTGGGAATATTGGCGTGTAATCAGAACATTGTTATATTTAAAGATAGATACACTAAATTGAATTTAAGTTAAATTTTCAATTTTTGGCGGCCCGAAAAATAGCTTTAAACTTTTTTCTTACAAAATTGGCCCGATGAAAAAAATTTTGAAATTTAATATATTTTTTTCCAGCTTCCTTTTCATATGCTCGCATCTTTTGTGAAGTTTTACCATACGGAATTTCTACAATTGGGGACCAAAGTTTATTACCATAACGTCGAAAGTTGGAAAAAGACAAACGCGGTACGTCGAAAAAATTCGCTAAATTCTTTTGACAGACTTCACAAAAAGTATTTTTTTTTATTTCTGTGTATAGAAATCTACCTTTTTGTAATATACAACATTTTTGCAAAATATATTACACAAGATATTTCGCATGGTTATACACAATTAGTTGCACAGTCAACATTTCAATATACAATGTATATATATGCACTTTTGAATTTTGAATATTTCTGAAATTACACAATCCATCGCCATGAAACGTCGTATGCATATCACCAAGAGTGCAAACGGTATTTGAAAACAAAAATAGCGCGATGAGCAAATATTTCCTAAATTGACCAATTTGATTTTGCATGTTTTGCATGTGCATCACGCGTTAGACAAATGATTGGTCTGAAAATGCATTCAGTCGAATCTTTGCGGCTTTCCTAAGCATAAAATCACATCTTCAATACTATTGTTTATGCTTCTACAGCGTTGTTTGACTACCAATACAGTTAACAACATCGTGAAATTGACAAGGTGAATGATTTTGGAATGAAATAGGAATGAAATTGAATGAGCGTGAGGAGTGAGTTTTGAGTGAGATTAATGGAAGGTAATCCTGTATCGCAAATTTTGTTCAGGATGAACAAAATTAGCGATATTGATTACCTCCCTTTAATAAAATATGCAAATATATTCTATAGATAACTTCTTAATTCTTCAAGAACCAATTAGATGCTTACAAAGTGAATTATATCAGTGAAATCGCGATTCTTCTCTATCCAAGTTTTTTTGAATGACGTTGCTGATTCTATACTTTTCAATGGGTTAGATCGTTTTTGAATTGTTTGAGTGAGTGTTTGGAATAAATTATTGGAGCGCTGAGTGAGCGATTTAGAATGGTTTTGATTGAGGTGAATGTCAATTTCACGATGTTATTAACTGTAAACATCGTTGAACAAATTGAACCTTGTCAGATTTAGAACGTAATTAGAATTTGATGAGCAATCTTATTCCAATAGAAATCGATGCATTCATTTTGGAAGGCCTTTAATATACATATCGAGATGTTATTGAATCATTCAGTGACAACGAAACGATGTCTAACGTTGACGTACACGTAACGTCTGCATGCACAATAAAACTTTTGTTTTGAAATGGCTTGGACCAGCTTCTTAAACTCTACAATGCAACATCAACACATAGCTCTTACCAAAGAAAAGGTTGTAAGGATGTCAAATCTCAAGAATTTAAGTTCGGCCTGCGTGTATGCAGCATGCAATGCTTTATCCAAACCTGATTTGACATTTAAATTAAAAAGGTCTTGACTAAAATATGGTATCAAATTTACTCCATAATTTTCCCCCAACTTAGTAGTAAAAATCAAGAGGAATGCAAAAAAAGTGAAAGTGCACACTTTCTTATGGAACTCAGTATAAATAGACCCCTTCCTATCTTATAGCTGATTTCCCCACCCTCTTAAGAAAACGGACTTTTTCAATACTTTTTGAAAGTCATTTAAATTTAAGATTTAATAGGGGAATAACATGTAATATTCGTTTAGTAAACGATTCACATTCTTTTTACCCTTCTTTCACACTAGGAATACCTTAATTCATACAATAACCATTCTCGTGATTAAACGTCGAGGTGTAGGTCGTTAAACAAGGTTAACAATATCTAACAATGTCAAATTTCCTGGGGGAAAACACGAATTCTGATCCAGTGCGTGATCCGCTATAGAACCATGGGCTGGGACTAAGAGAGTAGGGGGTATGGACTTTATTCTCCTTAATATCTTAAAAATATGAAAATATTCTACACTGATCAAAAAATTGAATCATTTGAGTTCTCGAAAATCTTAAACATTTTTTTTTAAATTAGTCACCTATCATTTTTTACCTGTGGATTTGCCTTGTAGAACATTTCCCCCGCAAACTTCACGTATGGTATCATATCTACCTGAAGGATAAAACATGATTTGCATTGGTCGTTTTTCACTTGGTGAAAATGATATGGGCCTGTGCATGATATTTCCAACAATTTGAAATGGTCATGAGGGGCGACCATTAAGTAGCGTTGACAGACACATTTTGGTTGTCTACAGATACTTTGAGACCTCATCTATTTACTAAACGCATAGTGAAGACTCTGGTCAGACTGTGCGGATGCACAGGCTGGCCAGAGTCTTTGCTTTGCGCATATTTGAAATTGTTAATGTCACGCACTGGCTCATATCATTTCTGACTTGACATTCAATAAGAGACAATGTATGGGTAATGCATAAAGTGTCGATCCTAGTCAGACTGCACGGATTGTGCAGGCTGGCTAGGGTCTAAATTTCTTCGCACTTTACTGCCTTCTGAATCTTAAAAGATCATTCTATCGCCCTGTGTAGGATTTTTTTTTTTGAAATTCGAACACTGGTCGACTACTAGATTCATTTATTGTTTGCAAATACATGTAAATATCTAACGGAGTTCTTAACTAGTCTTCTTTTGCGTGAAATGCCACATATGTTTTGATGTTTTAGTTTCTATACATCTACACTACACATGAATATATCATTTTTTATTTTAAACTGGCCAAGCCATCAGAAAAAAGGCTAACTAGAAAGAGTGTTAATTACACGATGTTACATTGCTGTATAAAAATCGCAATTGCTCCGATAGATTGTTACCGTACAAACTTTGAAATCAAAGTACAGAAAGTACTGTAATCCAATAAAGCATTGATTTTTACATTTCCCCCCGCCAAACTTGGAAACCTACATGCACGAAATCTTCTGTTGTTTCAAATTAGAAATCAACTATGCATTCAAGATGAAACGTTTGTGAAACGTTTGAGAAATGTTACCAAGATTTGCACGTTTAATTAAATGAAAAAAAAAAACGCTTTCTTTTCTTATTATGATAACAATTATAATAATAAGAAGAAAAGAAAGCGGGTAAAAAAAATCTAATAGTTCGCAAACGTTTATGTACCTGAGTTCAAGTATGAGGGGTTTCATTTTAAATGAAAAATATATCTAAGGAAAAACAAAAAGGAAAAAAAACACACAACAACAACAACAAAAAAGCGAATAGAATTCATGATATTTTCGCATTTAACGTCAACTCAAAAGTCTGTATGGTAAAGGTTACAGATAAACATAATTTACGTATTGCATGATAATTAATATCTCTAACCTTTCCTTATCTCGGAATGTTTACTACTATGTTATTCAAACAGTAGCATACATTTGAATAAATGAAAATGCATTTCTCATAATTCATCGTGACCACTTTCCTTTCCCTTAATTAAACTATTATTTCATCATTTGGCTTCCAACAGGATATTGAGTCAATAGGCGTTTAAAACGTTTGGATATTTTAGAAGGCAGTGTTTAAACGCGATGCAGGGTTAGAGAGACTGAGACTTACAATTGTATACGTAGCCATGACTCTCAGAACTATCAAATGTTTATTCCAAAGACTCCTTGATGGCGAGACTTCAGAAAAAATAAAAGTTTGTTTCTCAGTATTTTGTTAAGGTCAAGCTCGAGAATTCAAAGCTTAGACTAAGGAACGCCAGTTCTGTGCTTTTGGCCAATATTAATAAGAGAAAAAGTCTAATAGATCTGTAGCCCGTTTTACTAAACATCTTACCATCATTTTTGAGTAAGTCAAAAATTTAAAGTTGCTTCTATAGTAGTACATGTAACTTAATTTGAAATTCTGCAATGCATTCTCTCATTGGAATCGTCTTCTAAAGACGATTCCAATGAGATATTGCAAGACAGAATCTAACAATGAATGAAAACACCAGGTACAATTTTGATTTTAACTTAATAATTAACTTTTCGTAAGACGTATAGTAAAACGGGTCCCTGTAGAAAAAGGACTCAATTATCCTTAGTAATGACAATTATGATTCAAATGTTGAGTCCCTTGGACGGTGGACCCTAATTCGATTCGACGTCAGTTTGAAAAAAATAAATTAAATCAATTCAGAGATAGTCAAATTTCTGACAATTATGAAAAAACACTTATGAGCCTGTGCGTGACATTTCCAACATTTTTATGTGTGCGTGATGGGGGACATATTGAGCTTCCTGGATAGTCAAATAGTGCATTGTAAATGTAATTGTATGCAAAAGAATAGTGTCCCTAGCTACTAATTGAGTGCGTGCTGAAGACTCAGGACATACTGTGCAGCTGCAGAGTCTGATCTGAGTCTTCACAGACTCTTATGTAAAATTGTTGGAAATGTCACGCACAGGCTCATGCGGTTCTACCGAAGGTCCTGAAACATGTTCCTGGATATCTGCAAGGCATTCAAATTTCAAGCTAAAGTCAATTTTCGAAAATTCAACTAGCGTGAACTCAATCTGCATTTAGCATGTTTATTGATGCCAGTAGCTTGTATAACAAACGAAAACGGATTTCCATGTTAACTTGGTAAGACAAACTGTATTTTTCAATGATCAAATTTCATTTTTAAGTTGGAATGCGGAGCAATTCCAACTTAGATTTAACAAAACCGCAAAATGAACACAAGATAAATCCATTTCGGGTTTTTTGAGAACACGCATCACGTGAACAGGATGTGAATACACTTCGACCTATTTTGTATATCTCAACTTGACATAGACATACAGTTTATTTCATCAAAAGGAAATAATCCTGTACAATTACACAGCAATCACTTCATGCATATCATTAACACGCTAATTCGTGATTTAAACGATATTTATTGAACTTTGCGTACGAATTTACTAGTATCACATGTTTACATTACTATATTTGGAAATCATGTGATAAGTCAAGTCAAGCAAGGTCAGCTATTGAAAATAGCACTAGCCAATCACGTGATCTGTTATTTGGCAATGTCGCGATCTGGTTTCTCAGTATTGTGGCAATATCACAGGCCAATCACGTGATCTGCTTATTTGGTAATGTCGCGACCTATTTTCGTAGAATTATGTTATAGCTTCGTTTAAAGGAATAGTTTCTCTTTCTGAATGACCATATCACACATTTAACTTATGACAAATTGTTATATTGTACATTTCTGTCTACAGTTACGAAAAAAAAATCTTTCTTAAAGTGAAGATACACTTTTAGAGTTGATAAATATTTTTGCAACATATTGTCGTTTGTTTTCCGTCATATTGCAGTTATCTACATGAATGTTTCATTGTCAAAGCCCAAAATTCATCAAATAAAATCCTGGCCACCACATCTTTAATGGAGTTAAATATGAATATCTTTGCCCAATTGCATTCCATCACCAAAATAACTTGCCATTTGAAACAGACCTACTAGTTCAACTTGTTTTTTTCACATTCTTGCACATCATCACGTTTAAGAGTACAATCATACAGTTAGTTACATCGTGAAATTGACGTTCATCTCAATCAAAAACATTCTTAATCGCTAACTCAGCGCTCCATTCATTCATTTCAAACACTCACTCAAACCATTAAAAACTTTCAAAATTACTCAATAAATAAGACCAACTTGTACATTCAAAATGAATAAAGCATTTTAGACCCAAATCGCGATTACACTGACATAATTGAAATTTAAATCGTCTGATTGGTTCTTGGTAAAATATAAAGCTATTGGTGGAAATTTCGTGCATTTTCTAATAAATGGAGGTTTTACATATCGCTAATTTTGTTCATCCATAACAAAATAAGCGACATTGGATTCGCATTCTTAAACTTCACTCAAAACTCGCCCCGCTCACTCATCCAACATCGTTCCTTAATCATTCCAAAATCGCTCACCTTATCAATTTTATGATGTTTAAGACTTTACCCCCAACTCAGAAGTAGAGGAGCACATATTGATTTCATCATGTCTGTCTGTCAGTCCATTGACCTTTTGCTTTCCACTAGCTAAACGGAAAGGCAATTGACGTGCAAAAACGAAACTTTACACAAATATTGCACATGACCCAAAGAAATACCCTATTTTTTTGGGTCATACATGTCACGGTCATAAGTTACCTTGAACTGTCTACAGTTTCCACTCTAACTGAACAACCAATTGACCCAAATCATAAAACTGGACACATATGTTGTCAATGACCCAAGAAAGTGCCAAATTTTGGAGTCACGAAGGTCGAAGTTACAATTGAACTTCGTCCAAGAATTGTCTTGCGATTCCAACTCATGAAGTAAAAGACTTCCCCACGAAAAAAGCTTTTCTTCAAGGACAAGGCGCTGGTTGAGGTCCACTTTGCGACAATTCTAATTAAAAATGTAATTGATAACTCAAATGGAGCAGAAGTCATTTGAAAAATAACATAGAAACTGTTTTGAGTGTATAAATGTCCGCCTCTGCGTCCATTAGTCGGCTGTAAAGTCCATATCATTTTCTTTCTTTTTAGCTCACCTGATCACTACATGCTCAAAGGGAGCTTTTAGGATCACCCTGTCTCCGACGTCCGTCAACTGTCGTGTGTCGGCTTATTTTGATCCTGAAATCTTTGATTGCCCCATAAATATTGACGTGGCAGGGCAGGCCTAAATTTGAACAAGAAACCTTTGAATGAAATCTCCTCCTGAACCACTGGGCCAATTTCTGTGAAACTTTCTTTACCAGAATGTTCCTTGGGTATCGCTTTTGGCAAATTGTTCACGAAATTTTGTTTGGTCCATAAATATTGCTGTGGCAGGGCGGGACTTATTTAAGCCCAGGACCTTTGAGCGACATCTCCTCCTGAACCACTTGGCCGATTTCAATAAAACTACCAGAACGTTCCTTTGGAGACCTTCTTCAAAATTTGTTTGCAAAGTTTTGATTAGCCCATAGATATGGGCATGGCAGGGCAGGGCTAATTTTGAGTCTCCTTTGTAAATAGTGGGTGGGAAGGGTCTTTTATCGCTGTTTATTCTTCGAATTATATTTCCTTTCAACAATTAGGCAAATTTGAATGAAACTTTGCCAGAAAGTTTCTTTGATGAGATCCACTGGACAAATCGGATTCAGGACAGCGGTTTAGGACCATTTTGTCCCTCTTGTTATCATTTTTCTTCCATCAGTTGCAGGCCTGTATAGCGAATCAGGGGTTTAGGCGTCTTTCGTTGTTGAAATACATTGATTTATATACGCTCGTCAAAAGACGTGACGTATTGTGTGATCGCCTGTCGTGGGCGGGAGGCGTGAGCTTCGATAGTGGCTTGAGGTCACCGTCTCTTGAACGCATTCCAACTTATCAGTACTTTCAGTACTTTGATTTTATTTATAACCATAGAGAAAAGACAGCGTACGTTTTTGCGCTTACGACGAACACTTAAGGTTTTTGTTGTAAAAAAGTAGAATTGCGTGTATAGTACATGTATGACCTACGTTGCGAGAGCGAAATAACTCTGCGAATTATTTTGAATAATACACGTGTTTTATTACAGTCAATTATTATATAATAGTGAATTATCTATGCAAATAAGCTCAATGAAAAAATGATTACGTAGATCACGTCATTTTCAACCTGGGTGACGTTGTTTGTGCCGATAGTGTTTGAGCATTTTTGAATGATTTGAGTGAGTGTTTGGAATGAACGGTAAGAGCGCTGCGTGAGCGACTTAGAATGGTTTTGATTGAGATGATTGTCAATTTTACGATGTTTTTAACTGTAATGAAGTTGGCAAGAATTTTGTCGAGTCTGGAGCTGTCACCGCTAATCACAATATTTACTACAACAAGAGCACCGCCTGCGGGTTCCTACGTTCGGCTGTTGATGGTGGTATAATCTAAGTCGAAAAAGGGGCATAATTTGTTCAAAATGCATCTAGAGTTATCCCCCTTGATAGTATAGGTTGCTCTTTTGATGGTGAACATGTGTGCCAAGTTTCAAGTAAATGCTAGTAGAACCAGAGATATCACAAAATGTCAAAGTTTTCGCACGACGACGACGACAACGACGACGACGACAACGACGACGACACGAAGGCTATAGCAATACCTCGGGTTTTCTCCGAAAACAGCCGAGCTAAAAAAGGTGAATATATATATAATACGTACGTAGTGTATTATATGAAAAAATATCTAACGAGGCTGGGAGAATTGATCATTGTCGAGACTATGCCGAGACAATTATCAATTGTCATAACCGAGTTTGATATTTTTTTCATAAAATACACTAAGTACGTATTATATTTATCTTATAACATATTTGTCTCGTTTTCTTCGGGGGTTCTAACTGAAATAAAAAATATACGGGATGTTATCACACAGATATTGGTACAGTTATAAGATAAATCACGTTATTGTTGACGAAGCCAATAAGTTAATTAAAACGAATTTTGTAGTGATAGTGTTTTGGAACTGCCATCAAGAACTAGATAACTTAACAGAAAAAGATGGCTGAAATCGTATTAATTGGGCTGCAAATATGAAAATGTTCATATGAATGAAAGATTAAGACGGTAACCGCCATTATTTTCATATTAAGTATCTGGTAACTGGTGACAGTCTCAGAACACAAACGCGGCAATATTCGTGTTAACTTCATTATCTGTTAGTGAAAGTGAGCCATTTTAGCTTTTTGGTGAATGAAGATGTGCGAAAATAAAACCCCATGGACAAAATGGCATTCCAGGACTATGTGATCGTACCAATATAGGCACTTACAACCTTTCAACCCAGGACGGTTGAAATAATGACACGGCTTGACGTCATCAATGCTAAAGAAAGCGTGATCTATGCAAGTTTTACAATTTACACTTTTATCTTTTCAGAACAAAATGAAGAGGAAAGTTTGTAAAATATAGCAAGGGACCAGTGAGAAATACGAATACAAACAAACCACAAAAAGGATAGGAAATTATCAGCTACTTTATTGAATTGTCGATAACGTGAAACCGGAAGTAATGTCGCTGTTTCGCCATGCCAGTCGACGTCACCAAGCGTCCCACAACACGGAAGTGTGTGATCTTCAGACGCACGAATCAGTGACAATGGAGGACTTCCAGTGCGAGGTGATGCGAGCATTATGGCACCCTTTTGATATATTGGACGATAGAAAAACCGGAAAAGTTCAAGTGTCTCGATTAAAGGTAACAAATATATATCTTAATGTCTAAATTCAATAATTAATATATTTCAACGCTTTACGGGAAATAAGTATATGTTATAGATCTTGAATCTCGTAATAAAAAAACTTTCAGGGAGTGAAGCGACTCTCGGCAAATATTTGAATTCATATAATATGGGTTGTCGATTGGTAATTTAAATAAACAAGATTAAAAAAAAATAAAAAAACAAGATTACTTAACTGTTGCAAAAGATTTATTTCCTTTTAATTTCGCTTTCCTGAGTGACATCTCAGCTGGACTAAAGATATTTCTGATGTATTGCTGCTCTGTAGTTTGCGTCCTGTAAGATAGTCTGTCAAAATTGGGAATTTTCGTCGATTCTACGGAAAAGACCTCGGGAATGAAAAGAGGACAACCATGTGTGTCGTTTCGCACGTGGGTCTACATGACGTCATAAACATCAAAATAACTTTGAGAAATAATAAAAAAAAATAATAAAAAAAACAAAATAAATAGAAAAAATAAAAAGTAAAAATAAAACTGGATATAGCAAACATTTATTTCGTGATGTTTCGTTTAACAGTGAAAACTTTTGTTCCGAGGTGGAGGGGATGGCACTCTAAACTGTTGCCCAATGCCGAAGGCAGAGGGCAACAGTTCATTATGCCAGCCCCCGACCTATAGG
This sequence comes from Fragum whitleyi, assembly GCA_948146395.1. NCBI lineage: Eukaryota > Metazoa > Mollusca > Bivalvia > Cardiida > Cardiidae > Fragum > Fragum whitleyi. The sequence goes on from OX411553.1 coordinate 27,904,255, forward strand.
GTAACAATTCTGCACTATTACACCAATGTCCACGGAATAACTGTTTTATTGTCTGATCTTCATTGTGTAAATTTGTTTTGTCATTCAAGAAATGTTTGAAGCGTATTGACTGAGACTCCGCCAGAAGCAAATAACCTAAAAATAAAAAGACTCAAAATCATTATCCTTATGTCCGTTCTAAGTACCTTTCGAGTTTACGGAAAAGTCCTAGCGATGTTCCAAATGAGCCTGTCCGAACGTTTGTCTTTTACTTTTATAGTCAGTAAATCATTCGTTTTCGAGGACAAGTTTTAAGCCATATATGATATACCATTTATCGCTACCTACGTTTACAAAAAAAAATATAGCTTCTAATGTTCGCATAAGAAATATAAATTGATTTTCACAAAGAAAGTATTAAAAACCTTCTCATTCATATGAACGCGATCCAAGATACACAGTCCTATCCTAATGGTGAGTGATTATTGAAATAGATATGAAGCACAATAATCGAATAAATTATCTCCAATTTTAATACTTTAAAGATGGATGGTTTACAATTAACAACATCGTGAAATTGACAAGGTGGATGATTTTGGAGTGCTTTATGAATGAAATTGAATGAGTGTGAGGAGCGAGTGATGAACAAAATTTGCGATATTGATCATCCCCCTTTAATAAAAAATGCATTCAAGTTCTACACATAGCTTCCTATTTCTTCAAGAACCTATGATACGTTAACAATTTGAATTATGTCAGTGAAATCGCAATTTTTCTCATCAAAATTTATTTTGAATGACGTTTTTGATTCTACATTTATCAATGGGTTTGAGCGTTTTTGAGTGATTTGAGTGAGTGTTTGGAATGAATGATAAGAGCGCTGCGTGAGCGATTTAAAATTGTTTGATTGAGATGATTGTCAATTTTACGATGTTTTTGCCCATTACATTCGATTTAGGGATTGGGTGGGTCTTTGCTTCTTCTAGTCAATGGGTACTCTATCATTTTACAGCTATACATGTAATGTCAAATATATGATTATCAAAATTTGAAAAATCGAATCAAGGCACAAGCTTTCACATCTGACACCATGGTTCCAGTACAACACCCAATTTATTTTCAATGCCTTTTCCTGTGACATTAGTCTGTACATGACATAACCAATAATTTGAAATATGCAGGAGGTATAACATTGAGCAGACTAGACAGCTCAAGGTGCATGAGGAAAATTGTCAGTCTGTCTCAAGATACCTCTAGACTTGACCTATCTGCAAAGTGTAAAGCAAAGTGTCTGGTCAGACTGCGCGGGTGCACAGGCTGGCCAAGCTATATGCTTGGCGCTCATTTCAAATTGTTGGAAATGTCCTACACAGGCACACATATCAAAATCAAACGTAAATGTATGGTATGGATTGTAGGGTTGTAATATAGATAGAATTTCTGAAAAGAATTTCAGAAAAGAATGTAAGTTTTGGGGGAAGTTTACCTTTCCATTAGAGGAAGATTTGTTTCGCAATATAAATTGTCAGAGATTTTAGATAACAAACAGGTGAAGTATCCTTTACAATTTTAAGTACCATTCACTGTTCTTAAGTTAGATGACAAAAGATCGAAGTCTACTAGATTGTTATCATTTTATATGGCTAGTATTCTTTTCTTTATCGAAAAAACAGACGATCTCGTTAAATTTATGCGCGAGCACATTTTTCCTGGTTAGACTGCCCACACTGAGCGTTGTAACACATTTCGCGTAAAAAAGCTAAAAAAGATATTTGAACAGCCTTACTACATAACTTTTTTTTTATTCTTTATTCTTTATTCACAGGTACATGTATATCAGTCTTCTTAGGTTGCTCAAAATTTGCAATTCACTCATATGTCAAATTGATGGAAATATCACATACAGGCTCATATAAGAACATCTATCCCAGTCAAGTGTATGCCAAATTCGAATATCGGTTTAGTATGTCGAAATGCTAACTCTTGAATACATTGGTATGTCTTCACTCTATCTTATTTCTGAAAATTTACTCAAAAAACAGGCGTATCTGTACTCACTTCAAAGAGAATTGACAGTTACAGAGGCAGATCTTAACAAAACACTTTCTGCAGGTTGTAAGGTTAATTTATTCCCCATCGAATAGCAATCTTCGATTTTTAAAGCAAGAATTCAAAGCACCCATATTTTAATCAGAACAAAACAGCATATAGATGTTTACACAAGGGGGGCTCGTCTTAAGCACTGCGGGAAGTCCAGCTTCTGAATTTTCGTACATAGCATATTACATTGAATGAAAGGGCTTGGTGGCCCTGACATAGGTCTACGATTATCAGCCCATTGGAGGGAGACAAATAGTTGGAAAGGATGAGTGCCGCCGTAGGGGATCGAGCCCGGGATCTCTAGATTGACAGTCCGGCGCGGTGCACTTAACAACATCGTGAAATTGACTAGGTGAATGATCTAAGAGTGATTTTGTAATGAAATTTAATGAGTCGGTGGAGCGAGTTTTGAGTGAATTTGATGGGAGGTAATCCAATATCGCAAATTTTGTTCAGGATGAACAATATTAGCAATTTTTATTACCTCCCTTTAATAAAATATGCATACAAATTCTATAGATAGCTTCGTATTTCTTCAAGAATCAATCCGACGCTTAAGATTTGAATCATGTCAGTGAAATCGCGATTTTTTTTCTAGCTTTAATTATCTTATATGACGTTCTTGGTTCTATCCTTTTCAGTGAGTTTGGAACGTTTTTGAATGGTTTGAGTGAGTGTTTTGAATGAACGATAGGAGCGCTGAACGAGTGTTTTGGGATGGTTTTGACCGAGATGAATGTCATTTTCACAATGTTTATTACTGTACCATCTACGCTATGACGGCGGCGTTTAACTATGTAAAGCTAATGTTTCGATGTAGTATACATTCCGCGCATTTTTACACAAATGTTTTCTATTAATTAGCATTTTGTTTGTTTTTATTATGAACATAAATTATAGTGTATTTAACCGGGTAAAATATTTGACACGGACATGGCCTGTATAAACATTATAAACAATGTATAAATTTTCATCCTGAACTTTGCTTGATGCGAAAACGAACGTTTTTCGAGATCTGCTCTGCTGTCAGGATGCAAAAAGTTTGTGAACGTTTGAAAATTGAACTCCGCTTAACACGTAGGTCCACTAAGATTGCGAACGTTTTCATCTTGAACAAAGGGCTGACTAGTACTGCCACTAATAAGTAAATTGCTTTCTTGAAAGCGTTTAACTTTTAATGGGGTACTGGAGAAAGTGGTATAAAGCAGAAACATTTTTGCTGGGCTGTTTTCGGAGGAAAATCTCGAGTTGCTGTCATCACCGTGACGTCTTTTGCGTCGGTGTTGTCGGTGTCTTTGTTGTTGGCTTTGTCGTTGGCGTTGACGTGACAAATTAAATCCTTGGTCATATCTACGGTTATTGAAATTATCCTCATGAAACTGGGCATGTGTGTTCACCGTCACGAGAGTAATCCAGACTTTATTTTGGGTTAACTCTGAAAGCACTTAGTAGGAGTTATGCCCGTTGTGCGAGCGTTGGCTCCTGAAGGCGGTGCTCTTGTTTATTTGGTGCCATAGTCTTAATTATTCCGAACTGAAATTCAATTCTGATTCTTAGCTTATTATGCCAAAAACCTGTGTAAAATATATGATTGCTGATATAGTTATTATTATTATCATAGTCCGAATAGTCCGAAAATTCCAGAGACTTTCAAAAGTCGTAAATCGAATCGAAAATTTAAATTAGCGCTTGCCTATCGTTGGCTGATCCCATGTACCTTGAGCAGTGGGGTGGGTTGGGTAGGGGTGAGATACTGGACCTGAGGAGAAAAGATAATAGTTGTTGATAATAATTGTGATTTATATAAAAGTTAGTGTTCACTTTTAATAATCTTACATTACGATTGTCCAATCCATCATAACGTGACCTAAATTTCTAAATACCTCAAAATTCCGTATTTTGATCAAACTGTAGTTAAGATATTTAAGAATAATACCATTGAATTACTTTATTTTTTCAGGTTATAACGTCAAACATAGGTCTTCGACTGGGTCATAAAAAAGCCGAAGAACTTCTAAACAAAGGTGAAATAACCAGCATGACATTCGAAGATTTCTTTAAAGTGATAAAAGAAGAACTTCTTGATAAAATTGACGAGCCCCTAGTAGAGGACGAAAATTCAAACACCACTAGTCTAAATATTGCCAGAAAAGCAACGAAACCCGAACTATTAAATGGAATTATTAAAACATGTTGGACGTTTTGTTCTTTTGAGCGGCATTATAAGGTGTCAGGCATGACAATAGAACATTGTATGGTGTTGTGGAGACTATTTAACTTCTTGTCCGAGTGTGATGAAACTCGGACACCGATTATTCCAATTAGACTACACCGTGATGAGGTTTCGTTGCTGCTTCAAAAGTTTATAGACCACACTGGTCAGAGGAATAAGGAGAGTGTTATAAAAGAGTTTAAGGAATCGCGTGCTGATGACGCTGTGTTGACGTTTACGGAATTTTTAAACATGTTTGAGAAAGACATTGCGGATTCTCTTAGCAGGAATGATATAACACAAGGACTTAACCATTTGTTTGATTTTTATGTTATGAACGTGCTTGCCAAAGGTAATATTACTTTGACCAAATTACATGCACTGTGGCGAAATTACGACATTGCGATGAAAAATGCATACTTTTACAAAAATTCAAAATAACAACAAATAAAAGGAAAACAACAATAACAACAACAAACAAAGAAAACAACATTTGAACGAATTCATCATATTCGCAAATTTCAAATATTCAAACGAGAATAAACATGCCTTTTCATATACGATAATTTTGTAATGTCAGCGAAAAAAAAAGAACATTCTAAAATTAGTGAAACTATTCCTCTTCTTCGTAACATACAGTTAAACACATCGTGAAAGTGACAAGATGAATGTTTTTGGAATGAATATCGAATGAAAGTGAATGAGTGTGTGGAGCGAGGTCTTTTTTTTTAATTAAAGGGAGGTAATCCAATATCGCTTATTTTGTTCTTGATGAACAAAATTAGCGATATTCATTACCTCCCTTTAATAAAATATGCATAGATATTCTGTTATTTGCCTCATATTTCTTCAAGAATCAATCAGACGCTAATTATGTCAGTGAAATCGCGATTTTTCCCATTTATTAGCTCCGATTTTGATTGATTGAATGGGGTTTTACGCCGCTTTCAACATTATTTCAGTTATATCGCGGCGGCCGGAGCACCTAACAATGGATTCCTGGTATTTCTCACGCCAGTACTACCATTAAATCCTTTCCTAGCCTCCGACTGCTATTTCACATAGGTTTACGATTATCTACCCATTGGTGAAAGACAAACGTCGGAAAGGATATTTGCCGCCACCGGGGATCGAACCCACGACTTCCAGATTGGAAGTCTTATGCCTAACCAACTGCGCTATGGTGGCGGCTTAGCTCCGAAGGCCAGCGAGCTATTGTCATGGCGAAGTGTCCGTCGTGCGTCCGTCCGTGCGTCCGTCCGTCCGCGCGTGCGTAAACTTTTATTTAAAAATCTTCTCCTCCTAAATCAATGGGTGGATATTGACGAAACTTGGCAAGAATGTTCCTTGGGTGACCCTCTTTTAAAATTGCTCAAGAAATTTGGATTGACCCCCAAATATGGGCGTGGCAGGGTGGGGCTTATTTTGACCCCAAAATCTTTGAATGACATCTCCTCCGAACCTTTGGGCCAATTTCAATGAAACTTTACGAGAATGTTCCTTGGGTGACCCTCTTTTAAATTTGTTCAAGAAATTTTGATTGACCCCCAAATATGGGCGTGGCAGGGTGGGGCTTATTTTGACCCAAAATCTTTGAATGACCTCTCATCCTGAACCTTTGGGCCGATTTCAATGAAACTTTACCAGAATGTTCCTTGGGTGACCCTCTTATAAAGTTGTTTAAGAAATTTGGATTCACCCCCACATATGGGCGTGGCAGGGCGGGGCTAATTTTGACCCCGAAATTTTTTAATGACATCTTCTCCTGAACCATAAGGCCAATTTCAATGAAACTTTACCAGAATGTACTTTGGGTGACCCTCTTCTAAAGTTGTTCAAGAGATTTGGATTGACCCCCAAATATGGGCATGGTAGGGCAGGGCAAAATCTTTGAACCTCATCTTCTCCTGAACCATATGGCCGATTTCAATGAAACTTTACCAGAATGTTCCTTGGGTGACCCTCTTCTAAAATTGTATAAGAAATTTGGATTGACCCCCAAATATGGGCGTGGTAAGGCAGGGCCTTTTTTTGACCCCGAAATCTTTGAATGACATCTCCCCCTGAACCATAAGGCCGATTTCAATGAAACTTTACCAGAATGAACTTTGGGGGACCCTCTTCTTAAGTTGTTCAAGAAATTTGGATTGACCCCTAAATATGGGCATGGTAGGGCAGGGCTAATTTTGACCCCCAAATCTTTGAACCTTATCTCCTCCTGAACCATTTGGCCGATTTCAATGAAACTTTACCAGAATGTTCCTTGGGTGACCCTCTTCTAAAATTGTTCAAGAAATTTGGATTGACCCTAAATATGGGCGTGGTAAGGCAGGGCCTTTTTTGACCCCGAAATCTTTGAATGACCTCTCCCCCTGAACCATAAGGCCGATTTCAATGAAACTTTACCTAAATGAACTTTGGGTGACCCTCTTCTTAAGTTGTTCAAGAAATTTGGATTGACCCCCAAATATGGGCATGGCAGGGCGGGGCTAATTTTGACCCCGAAATCTTTGAACCTCAACTCCTCATGAACCATTTGGCCGATTTCAATGAAACTTTACCAGAATGTTCCTTGGGAGACCTTCTTCTAAAGTTGTTCAAGAAATTTGGATTGACCCCCAAAAATGGGCGTGGCAGGGCCGGGCTAATTTTGACCCCGAAATCTCTGAACGACATCTCCTGAACCATTGGGCCAATTTCAATGAAACTTTGCCAGAATGTTCCTTGGGTGACCCTCATCTAAAGTTGTTCAAGAAATTTGGAATGGATGAGATCCACTGGATCAATAAAATTCAGGTGAGTGGTTTAGGGCCATTTTGGTCCTCTTGTTTCAAAGTGATATCTAAATAGTTTTCTTCTTTGTAATTTTACATATTAGTTAAATAAGTTCATTCCTTCATAAGTCAGTTTCAACCTAGAAAAAGTCTGAATTCCTGCTGAATGCTGTTCACTTTCATTACCTTCTATTTTCAATATCTCTCTTTCAAATTTTGAGATTTTTAAGCCAGTGGAGCGATACAGGCCCTCTTTGGCCTCTTGTATATATATTTTGAATGTAGCTGTTGATTGTATACTTCTAAGTCATTTTGAGTGTTCTTGATCGATTTAAGTGAATATTTGGAATGAGTGAAAGGAGCGCTGAGTGAGTGATATAGAATGGTTTTGATTGAGATGAATGTCAATTTCACGATGTAATCAACTGTACTTAAAATTGTAGATTTTTTTCTTTCCTGACCCTATCTACTGCTTTTTATTCGAAGTGTACTATCATCAATTTCGTTGTAAGGCAATTAAAAAAAGATAGATCTTTAATGTACATAATACCGGACTGCTATTTATCTTGTAACTGTACAAATATCCATGTGATATTTTTTATGATATTACATAGTTATTTTTAGAAAATGATATAATGCGGTTATTTTTAGAAACTTGCATTTCAGTTAGAAACATCGACGAAAACAAGGCCGATTGAGGTTATAAGATAAATATAATACGTACTTAGTGAAAAAAAAAATAATATCTAACTCGGTTGTGAGTATTGATAATTGTCTCGGCAGAGCCTCGACAATGATCAAATCTCCCATCCTCGTTAAATATTCTTTTTCATACAAAACACTAAGTATGTATAATATATATTATTGTACAAAGTTTGCATGTTTGCATGAACTCGTTTATCAGCAGTTGTTTAAAATCTTTTATAAAATTAATTTTGACTAACACAAAAAGTAGATTTTAATTAAAAGAGGGGAGTGTAAAAAATCGCCTATTTTGTCCAATTTAGGAATTTCATTCAAAACTCATTCATTTTCATCCCAAAATTATCCACCTTAATGATTTCACAATGTTCTTTACTTTGATATGATGTTAGAAAAACAACAACATTTATTTTCAAAAATAGAAATGATGTGGAAGCGAGGTTACAATGTGAAGAACTGGAAGGAACGCTGGTTAGTTTTGACCACGACTGGGATGAAATATTTTGTCAACAGTTCTGAGAAAGTTCTGAAAGGGGAGATTGATTTTGACAGTGAATGCCAAGTTGAGGTAAACATTTATTCCGTAGGTAGTTTATTATTAGGAAATATTTTTTCTGGGTAGTCCATAAAGTGTCGACCCAAGTCAGACTGTGCCGACTGTGCAGGTTGACTTGGGTCGAAACTTTTCGCACTTGGCTGATTATCTGAATTTAGATGTAGGACTACTATTACTCTTTCATTGATTGATTAATTGATTGAATGGAGTTTAACGCCGCTTTCAATATTTTTTTCAGTTATATCGCGGCGGCTGGAGCACCTTACAATGGTTTCCTGGTATTTGTCTCACCAGTACAACCACCACATCCTTTCCTAGCCTCCAGCTGCTATCTCACATAGGTATCCATTGGTGAGAGATAAATTGTCGGAAAGAATGAGTGCCGTCGAGAATCGAACCCGGGACCTCTAGATTGACAGTCCGACGCGCTACCAACTGCGCTATGACGGCGGCCGTCCATCACTCTTGCAATAAGTTTTCAAAAATGGATTTCGTTCCGCAATTGCAATTTTGTTTTTGCAATGTTATGGTGATTTTAGAGTGTTTTGTGGCCACCTGAGACTAACCATGTTAGTAAGGGGATGTTGACAATCAATGAACGGAAATATCAACTTGAACTATTGTTTACTATATGATTTATAATTATAAGTCCAACTCCACCCTTCATAATTGGCGAAAATAGGATGAAAAGTATTCATTTGGATTCGTAATGCTCAAAGAAAATCGGACTCGTCACGCAAAAATTGACCATCTTAAAATTAAGGGGAAAAAAGGCTGGTCCCCGTTGAGGTGATTTCGGTGTAGTATCCTGAAAATTCTTTCAACGAAAGGAAGTTCAATTATTTAAGATTCAAGTGCCAATAATTTTGACTCGAGAAAGTCTGCGAATTCCCCGCAGGTTAACTAGAGTTGATACAGTTAAGAACATCGTGAAATTGAATGATGTTTGAATGACTTTGTACAATCGGGAACCCTCGGCGATTCTACGGAATAGACCTCGGGAATAATACGGACGCGTCCATGAAAGCGCGTCATTTCGCGCGTAGGTTATTATGACGTCACAAACATCAACGATCCCGCTAAGGATGACGTTGCATAAAATAAAATCAACGAAGGAGTTACAGTGGGCATACTATAATTTGATAACAAAACGCAGTGTTTTACTGCGTTTTGTCATCAAATAATAGTATGCCTAAAAGATCTCCAAAAATTGATCGGAGAGAATTAACAAAATGTCATTTTCTACATGCGTATTAGCCAAAGTACCACCAGGAGCCGAATTACCTAAAAAATGACCCCAAATTACTACACTTACGTCCGAGGTACTTTCCTGTTTACGGAAAAGTCCGAGCGATGTTCCGAATGTGACTTTGTAATGAATTTGAATAAGTGCGATGAGTGAGTTTTAAGTGAAATTGAAAGGAGGTAATCGTTTACCACTAATTATGTTCAGGATGAACAAAAATAGCGATATTCATTTCCTCCCTTTTATGATATATATATATATATATATCTTTTCTTTTCTTTCATTTCCTTTCTTGAATGTAGCTGTCAATTGTATTTTGTTTGTAATTTGGAAATTGGAGCGTTTTAGCGGTTTGAGTGTTTTAAATGAATGAAAGGAGCGCTGAGTGAGTGATTTAGTATGGTTATGATTGAGAAAAATGTCAATTTCGTGATGTTTCCAACTGTTACACCCAGGTGGTTCCATTCTGTCCGATGGGTCACACTGTATTTTAACTGGATTACTTCGAGAAGTTGTCTTGTTGTCTAAATTTAGCTAATTTTGAATATTTTGATTCAAACAAATATACTTAGGATTATCGCTTGTGTCTGTGTTAGTTTGATATTATTTCATTGAGTGAAAAAACAGCTATATTTGTACGAGTGGCGCCGACACGAGTGAGAATTTATCTTTTGTTGTTTACGAAATGAAACAAAAATCGTGTTAACTCGAATAACAAACGACTATTCTGTTTCTTTACTGAAAAAAAGGAAAGAAAATAGAAAAAAATGACGAATTTTTCTGAAAACGCAATTGCTATGGCCCGTGCATGATGGCGTCACTTTTAGGGCTCCGCTGAGATAACATCGGATAGGGTGAAATGATAACTCATAAATTGTGATCAGGTAAAATAAGGTTAGATACCTTTCCTTTCGAACGTCACGTTAATAAATAGTTATCATATTCATCTGAACTTGTATGTGAAGCAGACACTAGTTTCCGATTTTGATGCAAATATTTAACTACAGTTAACGACATCGTGAAATTGACAAGGTGAATGCTTATGGAATGATTTAGGAATGAAATTGAATGAGTGTGTGGAGCGAGTTTTGAGTGAAATTAATTGGTGGTAATCCTTTATCGCAAATTTTGTTCAGAATGAACAAAGCTGGTGATATTGATTACCTCCCTTTACCAAAATGTACATACAAATTCTATAAATGGCGCTCCTATTTCTTCAGGAACCTATGAAATTCTAACATTTTGAATTATGTCAGTGAAATCGCGATTTTTCTTTATCAAAATGAATTTTGAATGACGTTGTCGATTCTATATTTTTCAATAGGTTTGAGCGATTTGAATGGTTTGAGTGAGTGTTTGGAATGAATGAATGGAGCGCTGAGTGAGCGATTTAGAATGGGTTTGATTGAGGTGAATGTCAATTTCGCTATATAAATAACTGTAACACTTTTCCAAAAATGTTCACCCACCTGTGTTTACCAAAGTTTCATCACAGAATGCAATAACATGCGTCTGAATGTTCGAATTATTTTTATTCATATCAGGTACCCCCAGACCGACCCACCAACCGTCCACACAGATTTGTAATAAAGACCACAAAGAAGCCATATGAAATCAGCGCCCCAGACGCACGGACAAAAAATGAATGGGTGTCAGGTATGAAAATAGTGTCCGTTTATGACTGCATCGGTGGTCTAGAGGTAAATGCACTCGACCTTCGACCTGGATGTCCGTGGTTCGAGACCCACCGTCGCCGAGGTGTTATTATTGACAAACACTTTATAGCCATCCCCAGTTCACCCAGCTGTAGAATAGGGTAGCAGTAGGTTAAAACCCCCGCCTCTCTCTCAGGGACGTGAAAACATAAGGATTGAGTGTTCGAGAGCGATTCTATAAGCTTAAGCTTTCGTCGCAATCGAACTTAGATAAATTCGTTTAGTTATATTACTTCATAATTACATTTACAGCTTAATGGAGGCTGTAGCTATGGTGTTTTAGAAATAAACAGATGATACATCGTTGTTAAGTAAATGTTGAGTCAAGAAAAAATACTTTTTGCTGGAAGTGCGAAGAGTTTCGAGCTGTGCACTCATTGAATCAATCCAGGTCGTCCGATAAGTGTCTTGGTACGACGCCGGCACTCATCTTTTCCGACTATAAGAGCCGGTGCGCGACATTTCCAACAATTTGAAACACGCTTTAGGTTAAAACATTGAGCACGATACACATTTCCACAATACAGCAGGAAGACCTGCTGGCTGGTTGTAGACACATCTAAGCCTGATCTATCTGTAAACATCAAAGTGAAGACTCTGGTCAGACTCTGCAGATGCACAGGCTGGCCAGAGTCCTTGCTTGGGTTACATTTCAAATTGTTGGAAATGACATGCACAGGTTCATATGTCTCCCACCAATGGGTTGATAATCGTGACCTATGTGGGATAGCAGCTGGAGGCTAGGAAATGATGTAATGGTGGTACGAGTGTGGGAAATACCAGGAATCCATTGTCAGGTGCTCCAGCCGCGGCGATATAACTGAAAGAAAATTGAAAGCGGCGTTAAACAACCCCATTCAAACAAACAAATCGTCTCTTTTTATATAGGTCTGAATAGAGAAAGCTCTTTCTATGTAGAATAGTGATTAAGGTTGTGGAACCGTAATTGTTCTGGGCGCCTCGGGAATTATGAACTTTAACAGTGTTGACCGAGGTTTCCTAATGATTTTCATTAGGAAACCTTGGTCAACCTTGTGAAAGATCATGCGTTCCGAAATGTTGCGGAACGATTACGGGTCCACTACCTTTAGTTTGAAATATCAACTCCGATTGACCTGTGCCATCTTTTTCCCAATTGTTTGTTTAACACAGATAGCAAACCAGTTGGTCCTTTCTCGCGCGACGAGTCAAGTTTGAAGACAAAAACGATCTTTTCTTGAGCAGACCAAGTCCTATTTTATAGAAATTACAGAAAAAATAGTGTAATAGAAATGAAAAAAAAACCAACATTCGTCTTTAGGGAAAGAACATGTTGTAAGAATTTACAAACAATGCTACAAACCGTATCTTCATTTTTACGAAGCTTCTCGTTTCTGGAGAGTGTGTATGTATGTGTGTGGGGGAGGGGGTTGTAAGATTGTTTCCCGAAAATTTGGTTCATAAGTCAATAATGAAATATTTTATAAAATTGTAGAACAACAGTAAAATATCATCATACGTTTATGACCAACGTATTTTAAAACTTTTTCCAGCAATACAAACTGCCCTGAAAGTTGTGGGGGAAAATCCCAACATTCAAAAGGAAGCGGCATTTCAAAGGAACCTAGAACGAATAAACAGGAAGCGTGCCCTCGAAGATGAAGAAAGAAAACGTAAGGAAGAAGAAGAGCGTCAAAGGAAACAACAAGAGGAACTGGACGCGGAGAGAAAAGTAATCAAGATTTGAATTACAGTCGAGCGACCTCTTCTATTAAGGTAGTGGACCCTTAATAGTTCCGCAACGTTTTGGAACTCTTTATCTTTTACGCTGATAACCAAGGTTTCCTAATGATTTTCATTAGGAAACCTTGGTTAGAATTGTGAAAGACCATGAAGTGCGAAATGTTGGGAAACTATTACGGGTCCACTACCTTAAGAGGCCAATTTTATTAAGTGATCAATATAAAAAAGTCCTTTCACCTTGAAAACAAAATCTCCCAAAAAAGTGGACATTCTTGTACGAAAAACTGTTTAGTATTGAATCTTGCGTTGTTGGGGTCCTTTAGGATCGTCGTAGTCAGACTATTCTAATGCCTTCAATCACCAAAGGATTCATTAAGACTAATGCCACACTATTTATATGCTATCAAATTCACCTGAATTATCTTTCAACTATTTATGTGCTATCAAATTCACCTGAAATATCTTTCAACTATTTATGTGCTATCAAATTCACCTGAATTGTCTTTCAACTATTTATCTTTCAAATACTGAAGAATTGTGTTGAGCGACCACCTTTTGGGGAGTCCCCTTAGTTGGTCGCTTCATGTTTCACCGAAAAAGTGATAAATGGTAGCTAATTCGCAGAACTCGTATTAGCTCAGCTGCTTTAAAACAAAACGTTTAGCGTTTGACATATTCTGGACTTAACCAATTTTAATCTTTGTCATATCTCTGTTGTTTATCATCGTAACTGCTTGAAATGTTAAATGTGACGTATGTGTTTACTTTCACAAGAATCAACTAGAATCGCCTACGTTATCAAGGAAGATAACCATAAAGGCATTTATGTAAGCATTGTATTTTCTTTCTACTAAGATAAATGAAATACTCAAATGCATGTATCCGAGCGTTGGCAATTATTTCCCTACATAGTGAACTTAAACTTCAACATCTAGTCTGAATTCTGCTATGTAACAAAGGCGATAGAAATTGCCTTATCAGTACAGTAGATATTGCTCGAGCGACCACGTCTATAAAGCGACCAATTCTATAAAGCCACCACCGTAAAAAGCCCCTTCACTGTAAGCAAAATCGCTGAAAAAATGGACATTCCTCACGAAAAAATTGTTATTATTGAATCTTATGATGTTGGAGCCCATTAGAATCGTCTAAATAAGACGATTCTAATGGGTTTGAACATCATAGGCTTCAGTACGATTTGACCGACAATCTATAAATGCTACCAAAATGAACACTCACATTTATCATGAATTTTTTGTTTTGAGCGACCATTCCCATAAACGGCCGCTTTTTGGTGGTCCCCTTAATTGTCGCTTAACACAAGTTGTACTGTATAATACTGAACTATTGTAATTTTTCTCTTTCAGAGACGCCTCGAAGATGAAGAGTTATTAAAGGCCAGACAAGGTGAACTGGAAGAGGAGCGCCGAGTGAGTTATCTTTATTTCTTTGATGCTTTTCGGGGGTTTACCACTTAATAATCTCACCACAAAAGCAGTGAAATTATCAAAAACTTATACCCTGCTTTTGTGCATTTCATCTTATCTGACGTCGTCTATGCGGGGCGAAATAAGTTATGTCACAATGAACGTTGCATAGCAATCACATGCTAAAAGACGCGTTTCACGCAAATATGTCCTAGAAATTACACATTTTCTTACATTTTTGCAATAAAAAATAGAATAATCATTTGTTTTTCGAGTAGGATCGATTTATATTTCATTTCGTGAACAACAAAAGCTATATTTCCTCTCGAGGCTCCACCACTCGTGAAAATATAGCTTTTTGTTGTTCACTAAATGAATATAAATCGATTTTACTCTGAAACAAATGATTATCCTCTATTTTGTCTTGGAAATAAGTCGAATAACAATATCTTCGTAATACAATCGTAAGCTATATTTTACCTATTCAATGAAGGAAAGATAGACATCTAGGCGCGCTTAAGGACTATAATGTGTGACACTGTTTATTGTTTAACACTCATCTTCTTATGATAAACTGTCAGACTTTCTAGATAGCACATAGGGGATAATTGTTTGTTTCAGTGTAAGATGGATTCATTTTTCATTGAGTGAACAATAAAAAGCTGTATTTTCACGAGTGGCGTAGTCACGAGTGAAAATATATTTTTTGTTCACGAAATGAAATATCAATCGATCTTACTAGAAAAAACAAACGATTATTCTATTTCTTTTATGTAAAAATGCAACAATATGAGAAAAAATTCAGACAACTTTGCTTAAAGCGCGTCATTTTGCACGTGCTTGCTATGCAAACGTTCATTGTGACGTCACTTATTGGTCTCGCTTAGATACGTTAGATAGGATGAAATGAACAAAAGAAGGGTATAGGTTTTTGATAATTTCACTGGTTACGCAGTGAGTTTATTATATAATAATCTACCGTTATTTCTCGCTAATCCACCGAAAAGCATTAAATAATGGGGTCATTGTTTTATTCTTTACCAGGCTTGAGAGAAACGGAATAACCACACACATAATGATTCCAAAATTTATTCACATACTGTTATGATACAGCATCCATAGCTCAGCGCGAAATAGTTATAATGCCTTTATGTTTTTAGGCCGGTATAACTGCTTCACACTGAACCATCGACATTTAAAGATACAATTCGAGCACCTTTACATCTACAGTTAACAACATCGTGAAATTGACAAGGTGAATGATTTTGGAATGCTTTAGGAGTGAAATTGAATGAGTGTGAGGAGCGGGTTTTGAGTAAATTTAATGGGAGGTAATCCTTTATTGCAAATTTTGTTCATGGTGAACAAAATTTGCAATATTGAATACCTCCGTTTAATAAAAGATGCATTCAAGTTCTATACATAGCTTCCTATTTCTTCCAGAACCTATGAGACGCTAACAATTTGAATTATGTCTGTGAATTCGCGATTTTTCTCTATCAAAATTTATTTTGAATGTCGTTTTTGATTCAATTTTTTTCAATTGGTTTGAGCGTTTTTGAATGATTTGAGTGAGTGTTTGGAATGAATGATAAGACCGCTGCGTGAGCAATTTAGAGTGGTTTTTATTGAGATGAATGTCAATTTTACGATGTTTTTAACTGTAGGCCATTTAATTTAGTGCTCCTCGACTTTTTTTATAACGAAATGTTTAAAATCTCGAGAATAAGTCAATTTCTGCCGACACTGCATATGCAGATACCGTTATCACTTCATTCTCTGCATTTGTTAGCAAACCATTTTCTCATAACTTTTGAACATATCAATATTCGTTTCTACGCTCAATGACTGGTGGTTCGAAAGCTTTTACGTTATACCGTTATAACCGTCTTAAAACGTACGTTAAACAAGATAAGTAAAGGAAAATATAAAGTCGATATTGCTCGAACCACCACATCTATTAAGCGACCAATCGTCTTAAGCGACCACCGTAAAAAGTCCATTAACTGTTAGCAAAATCTCTGAAAAAGAGGACATTCTAAATGAAAAAATGATTATTACTGTATCTAATGATGTTGGATCCGATTAGAATCGTCTCAATAAGACGATTCTAGTGGGTTCGAACATCATAGGATTCAGTACGACTTGACCGACAATCTATAAATTCTATCAAAATGAACACTCACATTTATCATGATATTTTGTATTAAGCGACCATTCCCATAAACGACCGCTTTTTGGTGGTCCTATTAGAGGTCGCTTAACACAAGTTTTACTGTATTCATATCTATGATTAGAGGCGAGCAGAAATGGAGGGTCGACTGACAGAGGAACAGCGTCTCAGGTTAGAGGAACAGCGTCTTAGGGAGGAAGAGCAACAGCGTCTACGTGAATTAGAGAGGATTAAATCGGAACTGGAACGCTTATTAGAGGAAGAGAGGCAAGCGAAAAAGGACGAGGAGATTGTCAGAAATTTACAAGCTAGGTATGACATATTTTTAGAAGGTTTCTAGCAAGAGCAGATTTTTTGTCAGATACATGTATCTAAAGTTTTTGTAAAAATGTGGAGAGATTTGTTTAAGGTTGGTAATAAATATTGCCCAACATCTACAATCTAAGTTATTCATGTTGTCAGAAATTGGCCATTTACGTACAACATTTTTTTCAGAAATGTGCTAAGGGTTACGTAGGCAAAAAAACATTATCATAATCAAATTTACAATTTCAGGTAGTGTACCCGTAATAGTTCCGCAACATTTCGGACAACATATTCTTTCACAATGTTAACCGAGGTTTCCTAATGAAAATCAGTAGGAAACCTCGGTTAACACCGTTAAAGTTCATTACCTCTGAGACGTTGGAAAACTATTACAGTTCCACTACCGTAAGTAAGATAAATTGTAAGAAATCTACAAGTATACAATCAAACAAATATAGACCCTATTTCCTAGACGAGACGTTTTCATGTTAAACGATTAATCTATACAGTAAAACTTGTGTTAAGCGACCACTTAAGGGACCACCAAAAAGAGGTCAAATACGGGGATGGTCGCTTAATACAAAAAATTATAATAGTTCATTTTGATAGCATTCATAGATTGTCGGTCAAGTCATACTGAATCCTATGATGTTCAAACCCATTAGAATTCTAATGGGTTCCAACAACGTAAGATTCAACAGTAACCAATTTTTCGGTAAGAATGACATCTACGTCAGAGATTTTGCTTACGGTGAAGGGACGTTTTATGGTGGTCGCTAAATAAAATTGATCGCTTAATAGACGTGGTCGCTCGAGCAATATCGACTGTATATGTAAATCATAATTGTAACATATACATGTATAGGTTATTAGAGGAGGAATTCCAAAGGAGAGAAGAGCTAGAGAGTTTGCAACGAAAACAAGAAGAAATGTTGAGAGCGGAACGGGAACAAAAAGCTGTTCTTGAAGGAGATAAGAAAGAACAAGAGCGGTTCCTTCGTGAGGCCAGAGAGAGACTCGAACAACTGGAGAGAGAACGAGCAGCTGCGGCTGAGAAAATGCAGGTAGGTGTGAATGTGGGGTGAAAAATGTGACCCGTCACGCAAAAAATGGCCATTTGGGAACTCCTTTGGACAAATATTTGAAAAAGAGATTGGTTCCAGTATATGTCAACTGTAGGTCGCATTTAAAAAATTCTTTCGTGTGAAGGTAGAATGATTATTGCACCTTCAGAAAATGGTCCAATGTCGAAAAAGTTTCCACCATTTTCAGGCTGCGCAGTCAGCGCAGTATGACCAGCTGGACACTTTTCGCAGTATCCAAACCCTTTTCGCGTGACGGGTCACAAATCATACACCTATAGACGATATGGAAAACTTTCCATTCAGCAAACTAATGTAGACTGCACTCTTTTCTATGCATTGCATTATACGGCCTTCTACTCAAAAAAAGTTTTTATCTTTACAGTTGCTTTATATTGTACTTGCACGTGAGGCGCAGAACTGACGCTGCAAGTCAAAATATCAATCGAATGCAAGACTGCATTGATATTTATGTACGCCACTCCTCGAATATAATGTTTGGTATATTTTGGTAAGATTCCTCGTTAGTAGATGTAATTTATTCATGATACCTTTATAATTTATACATCGAGGTCACTTCTCGGAATACGTTACTTTCTTGGTTCTTTTCCTCTTCTTTTAAAATCAGCAGCATTTGTGTAAATTATAATTTGGCAGGTGAAGGAAGTAAACCCCGAGTGTGCATTTGTTATACTGATCTCACTTTTATTGACAATTAGAAGACTTGTTTTTTTTCTAAAAATAATTTTATTAAGACAGAACAAATACAGTATAACCGTAGTTTGACATTATTTTCGTATGAATCTGCCCTGCCCTGCGATCAGGAAGACGAAACGATGCAAATTGTTCAAAGCGAGCAAAGTAGGTAATAATTTGCAAACAGTTTGCACCTATTATTTCCCTGAATGTAAGGATGGTTTGCTTTGTGTCAAATGCTTACTTGAAAAATGTTGATTGTCATGAAAATTAACTTAGAACTTATAGATATGTATTTTAACCCACTGCTACATGTAAATAACACTAATTGCCAATAAATCCGTATTGATCAAATGATCATTTGTTTTCAAAAATTGCAGTTTTGGTTGATCATGTTACCAACGCATTAAGCCGTTTTATAGATTTGCAATCGACAGAGCCTCGGCAATTATCGGTTTCCCAAATCTCGTTCGAGTTTTTGTTCTCACAAACACTAAGTGCGTATTTAATTTGTTACAGTACAGTACTTTCTAAAATAGATAACCATTGTGTTTTACCTTTTAGCCATCGAATGTACGATTTGCAAATAGACGAATTTGAAAACACAGTAGGTAGATAATCGAGTAGATATCATTGTAGAAGTTTGTAGTATATTTATAGTAACAGTTTACATATGGTGTTTCTAAGTCTATTCGATTATTCTAAGTTAAGCTTATATGTACCGGTATCTCATTTCCACAAGAGGTATTTCTAGAATTAATAGGAAACCTTGTTTCGATATAGCTTATTGGTTTAACATACCTGTACATAAAACAGTTTTGGGAGCTTAGAAACACCATATGATTTATACAAAAATATAAATCTGTATAACTTATAATATAAAAACCTATGTTACCCGTTTTTTATGTAAAAGAAATCACATATCGCCATTAGTTATTGCTGTCAGGTTGTAGCAACATGTACTCGTATTGACGTCGCCCTAGAAATCCACTTTGAAAAAAATAAATAAAAAAAGATAAAAAAAGTTTTATTTACATCTTCTGAAATTTAAAGGAAACAAATCACTTTCGAATACTTCGGAGATATACAATACATGTATTGCATATTTATATGAATTTGAATTTAAGTCAGTTGAATTAAGCTATTATTATTACTATAGGTAGATTTTGAGCGGTGAGCCGTGGAATCTACTTTTAACGGTTAAATTTACATGCTATTCTTTCAAAATAGATAAAACAGACATAACAAAGATACAAATCGCCTTTCAAATGAAAGTTAGTGCTTGTCTTAGATCTTAAGGTTTACTCATAAACCTATGGTAATGGACTCAACGCCTAGGTCAGAGCTCAGTTTTGAAAATACACCTATATTATTATAGATATTATACATAGAATATAATTTTCCGTCCTCCTATAATTGACCTAAGTCTTCTTTCTATTATAATTTTTTGTCGTCTTTTTTTAAATTAGTTCGAGTTTTTATGCCTTTGAAATCCGAAATACTTTCGAATCATCTGTTATAAATATCGTCGAAAACTGCGTTTGTGAACTAAGTCTATACTCTACATGTTTTATACTTTGTGCTTCGCCTTAGCTTTTATTGGTGGAGGTGACATGGTACAATTTGATAAACCATACCGATTAACATATTAACATATTCCATGCTGTTTCTTTTTAAAAGTTGCCGCTAATCATATTTTGAAAATAAGCTCCACTGCCGAAAGGCCAGCGGGCTATTGTCATGGCGGGGTGTCCGTCGTCTGTGCGTCCATGCGTGCGTCTGTCCGTCCGTCCGTAAACTTTTACTTTAAAAATCTTCTTCTCATAAAGTACTGGAGGGATTTCAATCAAATTTCACAGGAATGTTCCTTGGGTGATCTTCTATCAGATTCCCTCAAAGAATTTTAATCGGTTGAAAATCATGGCTGTAGTAAGCGTGGCTAATTTCCATATATGGTAATAGATGGCTTTTCTCAGAAACTAATTGATGGATATAAGCCAAACTTCACATGGATTATCCTTGAGTGACCCTCTATAAGTCTACAAAAAATGATTGTGATCAGATGCAAAATGTATATTTTATTGACGGAGGTCATTTCTCTATATGTTATATAAACTGTTATGTTATTGACGGAGGTCATTTCTCTATATGTTATATAAACTGTTATGTTATAAAATGTTATAGAAACTTTGAAATCATTTTCTCAGAACCTAAGGAATGGATAACGAGCAAATTTCATTTGAATGATTCTTTAGTGATCCTTTACAAGTCTGTAAATATATATTGTGATCAGATAAAGAATAAGTATTTTATGGGCGGATGTCATTTCTCTATTTGTTATATAGTGAAAACTTTCAAAATCATGTTCTCTAAATCTAACAGATGGATATCAACCGAATTTCACTGGAATGATTCTATAGCGATCCTTTATCAGTCTGCAAAAGTTATTGTGATCAGATGAAAAATATGTATTTTATTGTCAGAGGTCATTTCTTTCTAATATGTTATATGATGTAATATCCAATATAGGGTAAAACAAACTTTTTTCAAAGGTTTAAACAGATGGATTTCAACCAAATATCATGGTAATTTTAAATCTGTGAAGTTGTATCATGCTGCAAAAAATGTTTGATTAGATGAACTGCATGCTTTTTATTGGCAGAGGACATTTTAACATATAAAGTGAATATTTGATCACTTTGGGTATCACGTAAATGATAATTTTTTAGACTCCTTAGATTTAATAGGTGTAAAGATTGTAGGTTAGGAAGGACCTTAGGAAGGAACATAAGCTTTGTTGGAATCCAAATGTGTAGAAACATTTGTTGAACAAGCCTGAGAATACCTCCTGAGAATTGGTCAGTTTAGTTGAACGAAGGGTGACTGCACGAAGAGGACAAGAGGTGTGAAGTGGCCTACATAGGTTTAGAGTGGGAAAAAGAACTGAGTTGACTGCACTCTAAGGCATTGGACAGAGTAAATATATTGGATTTAATATTTTGCTTCTTATTATCATTAGTTAGAATTTTGTTTTGATGACAAACAATTATTGTTAAGTAACACCCTTATAGTGGTGTTTAATGAAAAGCGGAAAGATCTACAATAAAAGAATTGTAGATAAATGACCCGTATATTGTGCAGTAACATTCTGTTAGTGTTGAAATTTTTATTTTTGGATTTTAAACAAATTACACTGGAATGATCCTTGTTTTATACCCCCATATCATCCTCTTATAATCATTATCAGGATATTCAGGCCTGTGGAGCGAATCAGGCGCTCAAGCGCATCTAGGTTTTATATCTTTCTTGGGTAAAATGGCCTCCTAATGTTCGTAGGATTTTTAGTGAAGAACGGTCGGTCACTTTTCAATTAATCAATTAATATAGTAAACGTCTTTCTGTTTTCAGTCATATTTGTTTTAGTAGTCGTTTTTAATAAACCTTTTCCCATCCCTTCATCAAACACAATATTCCGACTGGGTGTCAATACAGTACGTAAAGATCTTATGCTTATACTAACAAATTTACTAGCACAGGGAACTATTATTATGATACGTATGATACCTTAGTGTAATAAGATGCTTGCCCTCGGCGTAATGAATGTCCACACTACAACGTTTCACCGAGCACGTATATGCTAACATTTTTATGTAAGGCCTACTTATGTTATATCAAAATGTCCTGATTGCTTAATTTTGTATTGTATTATCTGCAAACTTTGGTGTGATCTGCCCTGCGTTCAGGATCGCAAAACTGTGTAAATAATTTTCCAGTTATACCCCGCTTTGCACGCAAGTGCACGTGCAAAGCGGGGTACAATTTGAAAACTGTTGCATGGTTTTGTGATCCTGAACGCAGGGCTGGTTAGCTTTTTGTGTATATTAAGAGGATATTGAATGAGTGGTCATTGAATACCGAATTTATTAAACGAGTCGTCTTTAAACAGATAAAACGAAGCTTTGTCGAGTTTATAACCGTTTTAAATGCCGAGTTTAATTAATTCGGTATTTAATGAACACAAATTTTGTATTCCATTTATAATATTTCCTGAAATTTTGCGATAAATCTAGGAAATTCCAGAAATTTATCGATTCATATTTTCATGTGAATCATATAACGCCGTTTGCTAAATGAAGTCAGCCAATTATTATGACGTCATTTTTACAACGAAAATATAACGTTGTTTTCTGTTCTTTGCTCATTTGCATAATTATTCCATTAGTGTTATAAAACGCCAGTGATATCAAACTATTCAACGGTGTTTTTCCCCCTCCCGATACGTAGAAAATATTATAAAAATAATGTATACCCACCTTCAATTAGTTTTACTTTGTACACCTATAATAATGATTCGGAACACCACTCGGCCAATCTCACGATCAACCTCAGATGTACATAGGCGGACTATTTTTAAAATAACGGGAAACCCTTGGAAAAACTAGATGACGTCAGTTTAAATGGCGTTAGCCCTCGAAACTTTGAGTTAAAACATTCGACGTCACTAACGCTACTCGTTCAAGTCACTGACGTGAAACCATCGTATCCTAATTTAAATATCTATAGATTCTTAAATAACTGCTGAAAAATCTTAATTTTTGAGAATGATTCGTCATTCTCAAAAATTAAGATTTTTCAGCTGTTATTTACTGTAAAAGATATAATATATAAATGTGTAAAGATAGCGCCGGTTGTTTCCGCGCTAGTGTTTCTTACACTGTTACCGCCTAACAAAATGCACAATTTTGTTACATACCCGTCCGCCCTATATACATCCGAGGTCTGTTGCAGTTTATGGAAATGGCCGAGTGATGTTCCGAATGCTATTATAATATGCGTCCTTTCCTTACACAAAGGAAGACGTCTCTTTATTCGTCGCGCAAAGGTGTTTGGTGGGAATAATCTCACGTGTGCGCAAAGTTCATTCAATGAATGCTGTAATTGTTTGCATCACTTAGGAGTTTTGCAAATTACTGAAAGGTTAATCTCACAATTACAAAAAAATCCCTGGTAATTATACTAACTTTTATTTTGACCAGACAGGCTTGTATTCTAAAATGCGTTCAGAACACTCTTTGACAGAAAATGAGTTGTGAATTTTCAATCATTCATTATAATCAGATCATTTGGATTTGTAAAATGATTCTCATGTACGCTTCTTTTAGAGCTTAACCTATTTTTAAATAAGGAATATGGTGTATCTATTAGTCCTCTTTTCTCTGACTGTATTATAAAGCTTTGTTATCTTTTTGAACATTTTAATGTTTGGAAGATGTTAATCGCAAATTTTGAAAAAAAATTAAACAAAAAATAACAACAACAATCGTGTTTTTATGATTGTTTTAAGGTAGTGGACCTGTAATAGTTTCACAAAGTTTCAGAAGTAATGAACTTTAACAGTGTTAACCGAGGTTTCCTAATGATTTTCATTAGGAAACCTCGGTCAACATTGTGAAAGATCATGAGTTCCGAAATGTTGTGGAACTATTACGCGTCCACTACCTTAATGTCATTTCAGGAGGCATCTGATAAACTTCTAAAAGCTGAAAAAGACCGGCTAGTAATGGAAGAACGAGTTAAACTGTACAAGACCAAAACTTCTGTTGGATTGAGAGGCACCATCCAGCCTCGTGTTGAACCTCTTGTGACACATAGAGGCCAGGGTGCATTTTGTACGAGGGACTTTTTGAAGAAATATTCAACCGAAGTTCAAGTTTCAGAACTTAAGAATTCAAATGAGGAAATACATGAAAACAAACAAGACAAACAGGAACACAATGTTGCTTACACAGAACCTGGAAATCTAATTTCTGAGATGGATTCCGCGTTAGTTAAAGATAATGATTTGGCGATTGATTGTATACGAATAGGATCTGAGCTCTCTGTTTCCCCAAAAATCGAATCTGATTATTTAAAAGATATACAAGCAAACAATGACCATGGATATTGTGACATAGAGATTACTGACTCTGGCTATCACGATGAAGATAATCGTAAATTACTAAATGTAAATGAGCTAGAGACAAGGGGTATGGATAACAATCAGGAAAGTAAGGATAAGCCTAGTGGTAGTTCGATAACTATTGATGAAATTCATACAATGGAAGAGAAAGGTACTTACACACAAACAAATGATGGAGAACAACAGGAAAAGGCAACTATAACGCTGGAAACTCGGCCTAAAAACAAAAGTGTTGAGATACAAGACAAAAGTGCCACTGATCTCGAGAGTAACAACTGTGAGGCCCTGGGATCTAAATTGACAAGCATAGAAGAAAGAATAGAATCTCAGAGTCATATTGATGAAACAGAACATATACCACCAGATGACAAAGAGTCTCAAGAACGTTTTAAACAAACCGAAACTTTTAATGCTGACTTGTCAGATGAAAACGAAAATGATCAAGACTCTTTTGCCAAAGATCAGTTGAAAGAATTGGAACAGCCAGGTACAACAAAAATTAATGGCGTTATCGAAGATACCTAAGTCTTTGTAAAACTGGTCTTCGAATTATCAAATAATAACAAGAACAACCTTAAAAGATCGATTTGCATACATATATCAAGGGTTCAGTGCAAGACTCTACTAAGTGTACACTTAGTACAGTCTTGCGCTTAACCCTCGATATATCGATAAGTCTGATCTTTGACCAGGCCTTCGACTCGACATTTCTTAGGTAGGAAATGTGCTATACATATAGTTACGGTAGGTTAGGGAATGAAATTGAACGACGAAATTCTAGAAGTCAAGAGTTTTAAAAATCCGACTTCTACTTTTCGAGGGTTATGCTTGCCAACCATAATTTTGGCAAGCATAACCAGCGAAAAGAAGAAGTCACATTTTTTAAAACTCTGGTTATCCTTTTCTCCATTAAACTTTGCTTAAAACCACAATCCCGTTTGCAGCTGAGTTCATCCAATAATTCTCTACACATTTATTAGGCACAACAAAAAATGAATTATTTTTATTTAAAATCCGATTTGAGATTTCCACTCATATTGCCATAAATAACATTGGACGTCTACGTCTTGTAAAGAATCACATGTAGAACTACATTTTTTATTAATGTGTTTTGAAATAGTTTCAATATGTGGGGTATGAGAATATTTAAGGAAGTAGCTGTGTAATGCACAATTTTTAAATCGGCCCGACATGGGGATTTCTTTGGTAACCTTCCGAAATCATGGGAAATCGACCAGCGGAAACAAATGACGTAATAATAACGTCACAACGATACCTAAAAGGGTGATATTCGGTGGTCTTGAAGGGTCACAAAGTCGTCCGAGGAAAACCGAAAGGTTTGCATTACGCAGTTTCTACTTTTAGAAATATGTTTGAATTCAGTAAATTAATGACGACCCTAACAACATCGTGCCTCTGAAAATTACGTGAAGCGAATTTTTGTGATTTGTTATACAAATGCATTGATGGAGATAAAAGAAAGGATATCAATATTTGAAAAAAATACAAGCATGGTGTAATTCAGAGTAAAAAAGTTGCTATTAAAGAACCCCGACCTAAGTATAAGGTTGGAAACTTCATTTTGGGGCTCATTTTTTCATTAGATAGCAAAGGGTTATTATTAACTGATAAATCAATCGCAATTAAACATAGTGGTGCTACGGCTCTGTATATGTGTTTGTATGTAAGCTGCAATGGAAGCAGAATGGTTAAATGTTGTACCATATTAGCTATAAAGGCATTTTAAATATAACAAGCTCGGCTTGTACTTAAAATTTATCAATTTGCATGCACGTAGTGTATGGTTGGTGGAAGACCAAAAGTATGTAACTCCAGCTTCGTAAGCTGGAGTTACGAGTTTTTGGACTTCCACTGACAAAAAAATTAAATGAATAATGAGTCAGCTTCCTTTTTTGTCAAAGAACTTTGTTTGATTTTATTGTAAATAAATTATAACGCATTTGATGCTAATATTTATTGAAATTAAAAGCTTTATTTGATTTTGTACGCTCTAACCTTTGGTTGTTTATTGATTACACCTTCAAGCTTTGTTTCTAAAGTGATATGCGTTCAATATGCACTCCGAAATGTCCTAGTTTAAGGGTTAACACATTGATTCCATATTTGGGTTTACGCAACTTTCAAAAGATTTCTATCACAGCTGATAGAAGATTATAATCATAGCGGTGCGCCTGTCGTCCTAAGTGTGTCTGTTCGTCCATCCGTCAAATCGTGTGGACATTTTTGGAAGATTGCTCCGGTCACAAAACATTATTATTCAATATTTAGTATACAAAACCCTATGGAACCGTTATCAAATTAATAAAAGTCTATCCCCTAAAGCACAACCCATCTAATTTATCGCTACATATCCCTTTAAATACAATAGAATATCCGTCGCCTCGGCAGAAATACGCTTATGATTTATTATTTGCCTCCAATTAACTTAATCACAAAATCATCCACGTTGTCAATTTTTCGATTTTGTTAATTGTTAAAAATAAAATCGAAGTTATTGTGTCTTCATATCTTTTCAAAAGATTCATATTTCATATGGATATTTTTTCAAAGATATGAAGGAGAAAATAAAGAAGTCGACCAGCATTGCCGAAATATATTTGTGACCCGTCACACGAAAAGGGATCATCTCGGTAGTGCGTTAAGTGTCGTCCCTAGTCAGACTGCGCGGATTGCGCAGACTGATCAGGGTCAAAATGTTTCGCAAATTACGAATTTTCTGAATGTAGAATGATCATTCAACATTCCCGTGTAAAAATATGTGACATGCGACCACTGTTTGACCTGTACTGGAACAAATCTCTTTTCATAATTTTACTTTACGGAGTTCAGAGATGGTCCCTTTTTGCGCGACTGGTCATATTTACTTATTTCTGACTCATTTTTACCCCTTATAGAGCA
The DNA here is from genome assembly GCA_948146395.1 of Fragum whitleyi. Classification (NCBI taxonomy): domain Eukaryota; kingdom Metazoa; phylum Mollusca; class Bivalvia; order Cardiida; family Cardiidae; genus Fragum; species Fragum whitleyi. Next base: position 27,931,823 of record OX411553.1, read on the forward strand.
CTTTTGACCATTTGAATTACAAAGTCTATGACTCCTGAAGTAAGTCCTGAAATAAGCCCATGCGATTGTTATGACTAGGATAGCGTCTTTATTGAAAATCCCTGTTCTTGGAAAAGTGTTATTCAGTAGAACTAATATCTATGACAAAGGGAATAATAGCAAGGATTGCAGTGCATTTTTCGGAATTTTCCTTTGGTGTCGAAGCCCCCCCCCCCCCCGCTAAACAACAACCACAACAACAACAACAACAGCAAAAGAAACTATGGTATATACTATACTCGGCTATAGTTCACTCATCTTTGTTTACGGGCAAACATGGAAGATTTTTCTGTACACAACCGAATATTATGATCTGGGAAATAAGTGGTCGAAAGAAGGCTGAAAATCTCAAACATTCTTTTGTTTATTTTTTATGCTAAAATTTTATATTTTTTGTGAAAGGCGGATATATAGACTTAACCCTTATCATGCCACACACGGCGCCCATCACCGCAGACTATCTAAAAGCAGTGATTGCTAGTCATTGTGGTCATACACGTTACTGACACCTTTAAGGCAGTGGTCATTTCTTATCTTGAATAAAATGTGACAAATGTTATTGTTTTAGCCTTAAGGTGGCAATGGACAGCCGCCTCCCGACTCTTTAAACCGGAAGTGGGTTTTCGTTAATTTTACGGCTCTTTTTGCGCGTTGTTTAAAAAGACCGGTTTTCGTAAGATTTTGCTTATAAAGATAACGTAAGATAATGATGGTAAAATTACAAAACTTAGCCTCTTTTCAACATTTGACATCAACTGAATGACTGGATCATTGAATTTAACAATATACATGCGTTAAAAGCGTCATTCAATTAGGAGAGGTCACTGTTAAATAACGAAAAACTTTCTTATTTGCATGGAAAGGTATACTAAATTTTTTACCAAATAAAGGAAAAATATGGGGTTTGAATATACCGGAAAACAAGAAAAATTCATTGGGTAAATTTTTCAAAAAATAAATTTTTGTGGCATTTTTACTCTGTAAAATTGCAAAAATTAGTGCATTTTTAACTTTTGAAGGCAAATTGTGCAAATGCAATTGATCGGAGAGAAATTTTCTTGGCAACAGCCATTGTGTACATGCATAAGGTCTATCAAAATGTATTTGTTTTAAGGTGGCAATGGACAGCGGCCTCCTGACTTTGTAAACCGGAAGTGGGTTTTCGTTTATTTTACGGGTCTTTTTGCGCGTTGTTTAAAAAGACCGGTTTTTATAAGATTCTGCTTATGGAAATAACGTAGAATAATGATGGTAAAATATTACAATTTTGCTTCTTTTCAACATTTGATAGCAATTGAATGGCTGGGTCATTGAATTTAACAATAAAAATGCGTTTTAAGGTCCTTTAATTAGGATGTGTTACTACAAAATAACGAAAAACTTTCTTATTTGAATGGAAAGGTATGCTGATTTTTTTACCAAATAAAGGAAAAACATGTTTTATTAACATATCGGAAATTAAGAAAAATTCATTGGTTAATTTCTTCAAAAAAATAGGTTTATATGGCATTTTTTCTCGCTTAAAGTTAGAAAAATTGATGCATTTTCAACTTTTGAAGGCACATAATGCAAATGCAATTGATCAAAGAGAAATTTCCTTGGCAACAGCCATTGTGTACATGTATAAGGTCTATCAACATGTATGTGTTTTATAGCTATCGGCTAGTACTGAGTTTATACTAAACCTAAAACTAAATTAAACGTTTTACTGAAAAATGGCCAGTACCACCCAAGGGCAGACAACTCTGGCATGAAAACGAGCACGGAAAGGCACCTTCAAATCTTGATATTATGATTATACAATGTTATTCTACAACATATGTGAACAAGAAAAAAATTCATTGGGCGGAAAAAAATGACGCCATGTGTCCATTGCTACCTTAAAGCTATAAGCTAGTACTTAGTTTATACTAGACCTAAAACGAATATAAACGTTTTACTGAAAAATGGCCAATACCACTCAAGGGCAGATAACTCTAGCATGAAAACGAGCATGGAAAGGTACCTTCAAATTTTGACATAATGACTAGACAATGTTAATCTACAACATATGTGAACAAGAAAAAAATTCATTGGGTGGAAAAAAATGACGCCATGTGTCCATTGCTACCTTAAACCTTACTCCACCTTTGAACAACATCCCGATCATGCTGAATGCATGTGAGGCGTTATTTATGACAGTCATCTCTTCATGGTATTCTTTTTTTATCTTATAACTATACAAATATCCGTATGATAACATCCCGTATGATATTTTTTATGATATCACATAGTTATTTTTAGAACATGATATAATGTGGTTATTTTTAGAAACTTGCATTTCAGTTAGAAACGCCGACGAAAACAAGACAAATATAGGTTATAAGATAAATATAATACGTACTAAGTGTATTATATGAAAAAAATATCAAACTCGGTTGTGAGAATTGATAATTGTCTCGGCAGAGCCTCGACAATTTTCAATTCTCCCAACCTCGTTAGATATTTTTTTTCATATAATACACTAAGTACGTATTATATATATACATCGCTATAAATGACCTGGCAGAACGTTTGACTGTGACGTAGTTTAGTCGACAAGTAGCGGTAGCCGCGTGTAATTAACTGAATCCTAAAACAAAAAGGGGCGAACGTGTCATAGTGAAAATGAACACATTTCATCGTTGGGCTACCAAAACCTCGTAACTTCACCTTGTCCAAGCTAACGTTTTGGTTACCCATCGACGATTAAATATTTCACGATTAAATTTCCGATTATCTATAAAATTGAAAAAAAGCATAAATTTCTTAACCTTGATTGCAATGATCGTTATGTAGGCCCCGTCCTACATGGGCAAAAATCATGCAATATAGTTCGTCCAAGTTGGATCCCAAGCTGGTAGCTCGGGTGAAAAGATAAGGATGTGCTGATGTGAAAAAATAGTTGAGAAGCCATGGGTAGGTGCACTAGTCATGAGATATTGACACAAATTTTGAATGAGGTGTTAAACCCAAAATTATCAATCTTACTTACCATTTCCATTTGAGTGGCCACTTTCTGATGGTCCCCTGGGTGGTCGCAGGATACAATGTTTACTGTTATCTAATTAGGCAGTACAGTTAATAACAGCGTGAAATTGACATTCAGCTGGATAAAAACCACTCTTTACAACTCACTCAGCGCTACATCATTCATTCATTCATTCATTCATTCATTCATTCATTCATTCATTCATTCATTCATTCATTCATTCATTCATTCATTCATTCATTCATTTTATTCAATCATTACACCCGCTCAAACTTTTTAAAATCGCTCCAAAATAACTAAAAATATAAGATCAACAACTACATTAAAATAAATGTAGCCAGCAAAATCAACGATTTCACTTACATAATTGAAATTATAAGCGTCGGATTGGTTCGTGAAGATATAGGAAGCTATTTATAGACTTTGTAAGCATAATTCATTAAAGGGAGGTAATAAATAACGCCAATTTTGTTGGTCCGGAACAAAAGTGGCTAGATGGGGTCCGGAACAAAAGTGGCTATATTGAATTATTTCCCTTTAATTTCACTCAAAACTCTTTACTTACACTCATTCAATTTCATTCCAAAATCGCTTCAAAACCATTCATCTTGTCAATTTCACAATGTTGGTATCTGTATCTAATTAGGCGGTTTAGTTTAAATTGTACCACCGGTATAGACATACGATACATCTTTTCAATTTGAGGACAAACCAATTGATTGAGCATGTAATTGCTGTTTATTCAATTACTTGCGTGAAATTCTACACCTCTAAAAAGGGTACTTATATAAAACACCTTTTCAATGAAATACATTACCAAGAAGTGGCATATAGGCTATTGCTCGAACGGACATGAACTGTTGGCTTAATAGCTAATTATAATATTGAAATCAGCCCTGCATTCGGGATGAAAACGTTAGCGAAGCGTTTTCGAGATGATATCTCGCTTTGCACGGATGTGCACGTGCAAAGCGGGATATCATCTCAAAGCACACGCGAAGCGTTTTTACATCCTGAACGCAGGCTGTTTGCATTGTATATGCATTTACGAAATATCAAATCAGTGGAACATCTTTCTTCGGTACACCGTCAGGCGAAAATACGGTTGGTCGCTGTTAACGAAAATAGCCGAGTGTCTCTCCGATTTTTAAAATGATGTCTTTGCGAAGCCATTACTTCAGTCATCAATTCTAAACTTTTCGACATATAAGGACTACAAGAGAAATCAAGATTTCGGTCCACTTTAGGAATTTCATTGGCATGTAAAATTCCCCGTTCTAAATTATTGTGATTAAACCTGAAAGTTTTTTCCGTTTACTCAAAGTTTTATTGAAAGTCAAACAATCTAAAACGACAATCAAAGAAATGAATGTTTATGTTGAGCTGAATGAAATATACTTTTTGTTATTGATATTAAATGAATTAACAATCGCAGACATAATTTTCGGAAAATATAGGATTTTTAAAGTCTCGCGATGGAACTATGGAGCTCCCATTGATTTCTTCTACATTTCGGGAATGAAGAAGTGTTTTATGGAGTGTCAGAAAAATCCAGAATGCCAGTCTACGGTTTACAGTTCAAGTGACAAAGGGTGCCAGAGTAATAAGCTTGCTGTTTTACCATCAACACTTCAGAATTGGACGGTCAATTCCGGTTTAGAGTTCTCATATATGATAGCACAGGTAACGTTTTGACTTAGAATTTGAAACTATGATGATTTTGATATATATGTGACCCGTCAGGCGAAATGAGCCATCTGGGAACTCAGTAAAATGAATATTTGAAAAAGAGGTTGGGTCCGGCATAGGTCAACCAAAGGTCGCACTTAAAAAATTCTTTCCATGGAAGCTAGATTGGTCATTCTAGATTCAGAAAATAATTACACTGCGAAAGGTTTTGACCCTAGTCAGTATATATATATATATATATATAAGAGACCCGTCTGACAAAAAGGGACCATCTGGGTTGTGTGTAAACTGTCGACTCTAGTCACACTACGAAGACTGACTTGAATCGAAATTGTTCGTACCTGGTTCATTTATTGAATCTAGAATTATTTTTCTTCTTTCTTTTAAGGGTGAATATTTGATTTTCGACATCCGGCAGACCTGTTCTTGAGCGAATCCCTATTTCAAATATTTATTTTACGGAATTACCAGATTTTTTTTTGCGTTATAGATCACATAAGTAAGGTTTTCTGCGATCAATAAAAACGTCATAACAACAGGCTGTACGAGGGTTGATCCAGAAATCCGTAAAATGGGGTTATAAAACTTAAGAAAAGGTGACTATCAAAATAAAAACTAACTATTGTTTCAATGCAACATCTGTGTAATAAATGTGGAAAGTTTCGAATGTGTATGTTATATAGCGGATGTAAAGAGACTCATCTAAGGCATGGACCCCGCACGTAGGCGGTGGAGCAAGAACGTCAAATGCGACGTCATTATTGACTATGTTCTAGTTAGTCTCCATTTGTTCACATGCTTTTCTATACCAAATAAATTAACTTGCAGAAAGTATCCATATTCCATTTGAATTTCTCTTTTTTAAAAGATTCTATAATAATAGTATTTCTAGTGAAGCGGAGACCTTTAAGTTTAGAAAATATTGAAGATCAATTTGGTCGCCTTCGTTCGTTGAAACTCCATTATACAATTCTAAATCCTCATATACAGCCGGAGGCTCTTTGAATATCCAAGGTAACGTAAGAAAAACTCCTCTTTTTGACCTAATTACATTTTTTTAATTGTCTAAAATGATTAGTTTTGTAAATAACTCATAAAATGACAAAATTAGAAAAATAAACGGAATCATATGTTGGTGTTGACTCAGGTCACTATTCTATTCAATATTTAGTGTTATTTATAATATTCGGTGTCTGTAAAACCTTCCAAATAATGTTTAAAGTACAACAGTATATTTCCTAGTTATGCAGTATATACCTCGGGCGAGAAATTTCAACTAAACTTTGTGAAAATTTTCACGAATTTTGATTTTCATAATTTTTTACGCTTCCCCGCCTAAGCATTCGTGTGTTACTATGGTGACGAAATTTAAGGCCGCTTGATATAATTTTGCAAAAATAAAAACAATTATGCTTTCCGTAGAAACCGAACTGCACCCACAAGAAATTGTACACTAAATAAGCAAGAAAAGCAAAAGTTAAATGCCCTTTGTACGAATTTCTGGATCATCCCTCGTAGTTATGGCGTTGACGTTGCGAAAGTATCAGGCTTATTCTACTCCACAATAAAAAAAGTGTTTTCTTGTTCAGTAGAGGACACCAGCGTACATGATGAAAATCAAAATACACGTATCAGTTATCATGAAATAAACTACTCATTATCGATATAGAAATTCCAGAAGGCGTAGGTTTGTTATGAATATTAAAAAATACTAGGATATTGCTTTCATGTATACTGAGTACGTGTAACGTGTCAAAATCTACCACCATATTTGAATTCCGCCTAGACATTACAATACCGTGATGACGGAGACAACTAAATGAAGTGTCAATTCAACATGCCCTTTCATCTTCTAGATGCATCAGATGCCGAGTACAATCCGCAAAAGTTGCACTATGAACAGTGACTGTTTGGAATCGTACTCCGAGTGCAGAGATTCAATTTGCAAGTGTCATCTGGGTTACGGCCATGACAGCAGTATCTACTCATGCGTAACAAGTAAGTATTCAGTTTTTAAATTACCACTGGGCTCACAACCACGACAGCAATACCCGTTTCATATTCTGCGTTATTATTCACCTCGCAGTGCGTGGCGTAGCCGTGACGTACTTTGGCTAGTTTACTTTTCAATTTTTCGGTTTATTTCAAAATCTAGACAGCTATTATCGTTAACGCTTGCAAACAACTGTATCCAAAAAATCAAAGGATTCGCGTGTTTTGAGAAAGTGAACCAGTTTCATCGTAGGGTTACCAAGGCCTCGTAACTTCAGCCTAAACGAGGTTTTGGTTACCAACATACGGTTTGAGCTTTCAAGTTCTTCATGTAGACTATCTATAAAAGTTAGTTATCGTAGATAAAAGCTGATTGACCTTAACCTTAAGTGCAATGATCCGTTACTTAGGCTCCGCCCTACCAAGACAATAATCCTTGATTATACGCAATGTATATGATTGTTCTGCAAGTGTATATGATGGACGTTACTGCCATAACAGTGATATTCATACGATAAATTTCCACGTAAATGCCATTCGACTTACCAACTGTGACTTGTGCACAGTAGCAAACCTGCTACAATGTAGAGATTTTTAGCACAGTGAAGAATAAAGCAAGTCGATGGACAATAACAACAATTGGAATAGCTTGGATTGGGGGAAAATATTCCTTTTTTCACTTATGGTGTTCGAAAACGGAAATTGTGATCATCATAATATATAATTCTTTATTATTTTCCAATTGTATACTAGTGATGATAACAGAATAACTAAGATTTGATAAATAAACTTGGGTGCTTTGTAAAAAGTAAAATCGAAGCGATGACCACACGAATGTCGGATTCATAAAAAGAAAAAAAACGACGATCTCCCGCGACAAATGGTTATTCAACATTCATACGATTACCCATAGTCTAGAAATTAATTGTTGAAAGGGATAATTTATCTTTAGTAAATTGGTAGTGATTCAGTGTAGAAACATGTAGTTTTTTAATAGCAGTAGTGTTGACACAAGTATTTGGCGGGGGAGGGGGAGGGGGGGGGACCAGTTTGGATACATTTTCTTTTTCAAACTCTGTACACACATGATTAGGAAACGTATAGAACATGCACCGCGTTACCTTATAATGACTTTGTTTCATGTTACAAAAGTATTCTTACCATTTTACAATAGATATAAATAATTAAAACAAACTTTTTTATGAACGACCTTTGATCCACAAATCAAAATAGCAAAATCTACTTATCATTTATGTTATGTTTTGATCCATGATTAAAATAAATGTATACATCTAAAGAGTCAAATAATAGCGAATTCTTCATACCGCCAGAAAAGCAATATTTACTGAAAGGAAAAGCGTTTGTTTCAGTGTAAGATCTATGTACATTTCATTGAGTGAACAATAAAAGCTATACATATATTTTTACGAGTGGCTGCCTCACGACTGCTTTCGATATGAAAAAATATCTCACTAAAAAAACAAACGATTATTCTGTTTTAAAAGTGAAAATGGAACAAAATGTATGATTTCGGGACATGTTTTCTAGATCGCGTCATTTTTTTCATTTTCTAGCAAACGTCATCATGACGTCATTAGACGTCGCGCACGGAATTGTAACGTCAAAATAGCGAACGCCGATTGTGTAGCGTCTAGTTTTTTGTCGGTAATAATTATATTGCTCACTCTCTCTCCAAGGCAATAGCAATGACAAACATACAGTGATTAAAACTCGTCCCTTTTCCCTCGGAAAGAATGAAAAATATCTCATAATTCTCAACATCGCATAAATGTGTAGACATGCTAACACTGGATGGTCACTATGCATTCTATAAAGTTTGGCTTATTTCCACTCTAAATCTGAATTGTATTTGCTTCTTTTTGATAAATTTTAAGTTATAATTTAGAGGTAATTCTTACATTCCAAATTCTCTCCATATTTTATTGATGTATTGATGTTTTATTGATGTTTTGATCAATTCGAACCAACAGCAGTTTGTTCATGTAAAGTTATGTCATCAATACACACGTTTTGGTAAAGAAAATGACGCGTTCCTCCATTGAAAAAAGTTGTTACGTTTAGCTGAGATTGCTCCGAACTCACAACTCTAGGGTCTATAGAACAGCGAGTTACAGTCGGAGAATACAAGTCTTCGCGAAAAATGTATAAGCATTCTTTTTGCTAGCAAATTAACATGAGCGATTTAGGGCCATATTGATCCTCTTGTTTATATCTTGTTCTCTCTCCCCTCCCCACTCGCATCGCCACATCCACACAGATATTCTTCTAGCATGGTTTTCGCTTTCTTTTTCTTGTCATTTTTCCCTTGACATTGTGGGTTTTATCAACTCCATTCGTCTAAAGGCGCATCGGTTTTATAATTCAACGAATCAAACATAACGTCGCTGTAAGAAAATGCGCGTTTTTAGAAATAGTTCCACACAAACTAATATCATCATCTCTTTTTTTGTAAATATTTTTCCTTGAAATTTTAATATGATTATCAAGAGAAAAAATAATATTTCTTGGCTAAATTTGATTTATTGTATGAATAAAGGAACTGCTATTTTTTAGCGGATTTAAAATGGAAAAATCAGCTCTTCAACAGCCTGAAAAGATTTTGTTCCACAAGATTTTTGGCTTATTATTAATAGCGTTTTTTTTAGATAAGTGCACATATATTGGTATCAGAAATACAGATAATTGATATTTCTAATATAAAGTTTGGTTGCTTTGGTTCATTTTAATCAATTTTAATGAAAATATGATAGGAAATCTTCATTTTTCGGCGTCTTATTTTTTGATGTTACGCTTCACTTTTTGTTAAACATAAAACGGTATTTTTCTTATTTGTGGCAAAAATTCGATCTCCGTTGGTAAAAATTGTTGGATATCATACCAGTTCAAATTTTATGTATTTTCAGACAGTTCTTACATTATTTAACTGTATAAAATATAAGATGTGTATCTTTTTGCGATGCTTTCATATTACACGTTACACGCGTTTTTTTCGCTTCAATTACAAATTGAAACTCCTTTAAACGAAGTTATACCAGAAAAGTTTGCAATAAAATTGTGATGTAAAACATGGCCATGGTTTAAGCGTTATTTTGATATGAGATATACTCATGGTGCGAGATAAGGATTCTTATAATGATAAGTAGTTTTAAAACACAGTGGTTGACGTTTTTGATAAGTGCCGCATTACCGTGTGCGACGTCATTATGATTTTTTGTATTGATCCCCGCTCGGATAACGTTAAGTAGAGTGAAATGAACGAGGGCAGGGTACAAGTTCTTTTTATATACATATAACTTTACAGGTTTGACGTCGAAATTATCAAATAATAGTCTAGCGCTATTTGCGATAAACAACCGAAAAGCATTACATTTAAGAAATATCCCTATAATTGGGATGGCATTTCAATTTTAAAATGAGCCTGTGCGTGACATTTCCAAGACTTTAACATATGTGCAGTGTTTAGACTATTATCAGTGAGCGTAGCCACACAGACTGGTCAGAGTCTTATCTACATATATACATATTTTATTTTTCCTCCTTTCACAGAAGATAATGTACATATATTTCGAACAATTGACAAAGCAAACAATAATATAAACTTTTACAAACTAAGAACGAACAATTAAACAAATTACCTAATACAAAATGTCAACAAATGTCTTTATAAAAAAGACAGACAGACATTTGAGATTCAGATAGGTCTAAAGATAGTAACAGAAAGAGAGACAGACATACAGATAGACATTGAGTCATGAATATTTCTTTCGAAACCCGGGAGAGAGCACTTGACCGAAACGAAACGAAAAGTGTTCAGCCGGGTGTTCAACGTCTATCTATCACCCATAAATAAAATTGTTGGAAATGTCACGCACAGGCTTAAATGTCATCATGGCCAATTGATTGTTGAAGGAACCATTACATATACTAATATCTACATTTCAGATTGCACCTCATACGGTGACACGTTCCAGGAAGAACTGGGCTATTTGATAGACGGCTATAACGAAGCCACCATACACAACTCGTCCAATGTCGATTGTAAAACTGCATGCGTACACGCGGACACGTTCACCTGTAGGTCGTACGAGTTTGACAGCTCGTCCGATACGTGTTTCTTACACATCGTTACGGCAGCCAGCGTGCCGTCCATTTCAGGTCACAACTATGTACTTTATACCAGGGATTGTGCTTGAACAAAATGATTTCTTGATAGAACGACGACGCAAGATAGAAATATAGCCAACTTGTTCATGACATAAATGAAAACACCGGATACCATCTTTTTCTTAAATTTCCCGATTTTTTTACTATTATCTAAATGTTCATGCGACAAACTTGGGCTGAACATATTTATTTGAAGTTTTGTATAACAGAGAGTGACAAATATTTTAAAATAACTACATTTTGAGTAAAGCCAAAGCTACAAGTTCTTGGTCGACAACAGACAATCATTAAATTTGTATATATATTTAGATATTGAGAGAGATTTTATATTTTCGTTCATCCAAAAGGAACTTATTTTAGTCGTTGGTCGATCAACTATGATAGCCAATCTAACGTTAATGGCTCATCTCTTTTAATATAAGTTTTAAGGAAGCCGCGCTGTACATAATGCATTTAAACTATGTACAGCGTATTCATCGACATTGCCGAAGACAGAGGGTAACAGTTCAAAATACCATCCCCGACAACGACGGCAAACGTTTTTCACTGTTGCACGAGTATCCATCAAATAAATCATTTATTACATGATTAATAATTTTTTTAATATGGGCTCAATCAAAATATGTAACAAAAAGAAACATAGAGAGAAGAAAACTCGGTTTTTGGAATAAAAGCCCTTAAAGCTGAGGGTCAAATCGCACGCTCATTACACGTACAACCAAATGACGTCATTTTCGCAAGTTGGCGACAGTTCGGTGCGTTGTGCGCATGGATAAACAGTTCATACTGTTGCCCGGTCACGTGACGTTTATTGCAATGAACCATTCAAAAGTTTGAAATGATTGATATACAATTATATAGGAGATCAGGTAATAATTCGAATTATTTCCTGATCTCCTATACAAAGAATTTTCATCATAAAATCTCCTTTTTTTCTCTGTATGTCTCTTTTGGTAAAATATTTTTAAACAAGAAATAAATTTACTCAATAATAACCATGTAATTAAACAGTTTTAATCAGTGTTTCCATTACATAAAAAAATATTGAGTCCCTGGGACCCAGTGCCGTAGAAAAAGTTGAGTCCCAGCCACTTTCAGTTGAGTCCAATTTTGACTTCCACAAATCATCTTCAAATAATTTGTTGTACTTGAACAGGCTTAATAACCCTTTCCCAAACAAGACCTAGTTTTGCTATTCCCAGTAAAAGTGGCTTGGGGAAACATTGAAGCAAAAGAAGGTCGTTCTTTGAAACATTTTGGATTGTTTTCGCTTGTTATCTAACATTTCTGCGTAAGATTTATGGAAATACATTGTTTTTGCCACTCATTTTATTTTGCGTTCCAGCCGCCACCATAGCGCAGTTGGTTAGGCATAAGACTTCCAATCTGGAAGTCGTGGGTTCGATCCCCGGTGGCGGCAAATATCCTTTCCGACGTTTGTCTTTCACCAATGGGTAGATAATCGTAAACCTATGTGAAATAGCAGTCGGAGGCTAGGAAAGGATGTAATGGTAGTACTGGCGTGAGAAATACCAGGAATCCATTGTTAGGTGCTCCGGCCGCCGCGATATAACTGAAATAATGTTGAAAGCGGCGTAAAACCCCATTCAATCAATTATTTTGCGTTCCATGGACGTGACGAGTATTCAAATTCTGCGTCCGAGCTGATTTTCATGCGTATACAGATACTTTTACGTCGTACATGGAAACTCAGAGTTTTTCTATGGTGATTCGTTTAACAGTGAAAATCTATTGCCCTCGGTGTATGGGATTGCATTCTGAACTGTTGCCCTCTGCCTTCGGCATCGGGCAACACTTCAAACGTCACCCCCTCCACCTGGGGGCAATAGTTTTCACTGTTACACGAAACACCATGAAATAACTGCGTATTGTTTTCCTTGCTGAGTACTAGTTTCGCGCGGCCAAGGTTACAACTTTATGTCAAATTATAAAACAGGTCTTGTCTGAAACATAATTACTACAATTGTGAATGGATTTCAAAATAATTTGATAGTTTTTTTTTTTGAAAAGAACTAGTGTCATATGAATAGTTTGTTTGGATATGCCCAAGGTTAAGTTCACAACAGACTGCTGTTTTCAAATGAAAAAAAAAATTAAAATAATTAAAAAAAAAAAAAAAAAAAAAAAAAAAAAAAACACCAAAAAACTGCTTTTGTTCGTGTAATATCTTTACATAAATAATCGGATTTAAAAGGTAATCTGTTGTTACAATTCAAAAATTTACCAAACCGATATCTCATATTAAAAGCGTTGGTTTGTCAACAGAGTGAAAGAGTCGCAATTATTTTACGAATCTTATTGAATAGTTTATGCAAATATTGCACTTCCCTTTATGTTCCGGAGATTCCTGGATTTTGTTTGTTAAGCGTGTTTCGTTCGTTTACAGTTCTGAATCTTTACTGTCTTTTAACAAAAAATGATTGGCACTAAAAGGGAACATCTAGAAGTACTGTTAATGACATCGTAAAATTGACATTCCCCTCGATCAAAACCACTCTAATGCACTCACTCAGCTTTCCATTCATTCATTGATTCAATACATGAATGGTTTTGGCATTGCTTGGCTATCACAAGACGTAGGAGAAGTAAAGAGATTTATTTCTATATTCAAACAAAGGGTCAAAGATTGCATGCTCCAAAATTGGCATAGCGATTTAAATAACTCAACAAGATGCGATACATACATACAATATAAGTCCCTGCTTAACCCTGAAAAATATCTTACAATAGATCTCTCATTTAATCTCAGGAAAAATTTGGCTAGATTCCGATGCTCGAGTCATAAACTTAATAAAGAGTTAGGACGGCATTTCAATATAAATAGAGAAGATAGGATTTGTCTCTATTGTTTTCAGACAAAAGATATATTGCTTTTAGAAGATGAATATCATGCATTTTTTATTTGCACAAAATATGAAAATGAAAGAAATGAATTCTTATTTAACTGGTATTCAGGAAACAGAGAGAGAATTGGATTCTATTCATTACTACAAAGTAATAATTCCAAGGTATTGAAGCAAATAGCTATATATATATCAAACATAATGCAACGTATAGACAAATCGGAGTGAAACCAATCTTCGCTAGTCGGCCTCCGAGTCGTCATAAGTAGAACTTAGAGTTATATTTATACGACGTATCGGAGGCTCGCCAATAAAATATGATAATTATACCATGATACCCAATTATCTTTATACTATCGATATATCTCTGGTAGCGTGTATCGGAAGCAGCCGACAGAGTCTCATTTGCTGACACCGATAAGCACTACCAACTTCAGATTATTTAGCTACTCTTCTACATATGTAAAATTATCTTGGGACACAACAAATTCAAATGTAGTATCTTATACCAATATGTTGTATTTTGGGCCGGAGGCCTATATTTACGCAAATAAACATTATTCTACTCACCCAAACCATTTAAAACGCTCCGAAATAACTAGAAAATATAAGATCAACAACTACATTCAAAATAAATTTAGCTAGAAATCAGAGCACTGAAAATGCTGATGGTGAACGTCCCTGTTCGCATGGTAAGGTGAAATAGATGATTGATAAACTACTCAATATAGGCGTTATATGGTAATATAATTATCGATAATACCGTTAACAACATGGTGAACTTAACAATGATAATTATTTTGCAATTGTTTTGGAAAGAACTTGAATGAGTAGTTTGAATGAATTTTGAGTGGAATTAAAAGAGGTAATCCAATATCGCTAATTTTGTTCATCCTATACAAAATTAGCTATATTTATTACCTCCTTTTCAAAAATTAAGCATAGAAGTTCTATAAATAGCCTCTTGTTTCTAGAAGCAATCAGACGCTTATGATTTTAAGTATTTCGCTGAATTTCGATTTTTTTCTACCCAAATCTATTTTTGAATGTAGTTGTTGATTTTATCCTTTTTAAGATTTTGGTGCGCTTTTGAATGGTTTGAGTGTTTGGAATGAGTACATGAATGAATGAATGAATGAATGAATGGGGTGCTGAGTAAGCGATTTAGAATGGTTTTGAATAAGCTGAATGACAATTTCGATGCTCTTATTAGTACCATTGTCTCCCAACCAATAAAATTTGTCTTGACATGCAAGTTAAAAGCCACACAAATATCATTTCTAAAAAATGTTGATTGGATATTTTTCTTACATGGAAACAAGCCTGCTCTGCTCATAAATAAAGAAATTGAGGTTCATTTAACCGTGATTTCATTAATGTTCATTATCTTCACGTGATGAAAAATTCTAGTATCACGCCATCAACAAGATAAATAAAGATTTTGAGGAGAGAAGTCTTGAGAAATACAAAATTGAATTTAAATGGGCACTACTTTATTTCGAAGCCATTGAGAGCCTACTTGGTGTTCCTTACATTGGTGAACAAAAACTTCGTTACGCCAATAATCCACGATTACACTTACATAATTGAAACAATAAGCATCTGATTGGATTTGAAGAAATAAGAAGTTATTTATAGAACTTATATGCGTAACCTTTTTTTTCTTGATGTGTATTATTTATTTTACTCGATCCACAATATGATGCTCTCACAAATCGATCCAAGAACTGTGTTTAATTCAATAGTTTAGAGCTGTACTGCGTTCAGGATCACCAATCGGTGCAAACAGTTTTTCAATTATTCCCCGCTTTGCACGCAAGCACACTTGCTAAGCGGGGTATAATTAGGAAAACTGTTTGCGCTGCTTTGTGATCCTGAACGCAGGGCCGTTTTGATATGATGCTCTCACAAATCGATCCAAGAACTTTGTTTGATCTAATATTGTAGAGCTGGTTTAATAGTAAACTCGTTTTTAATTTATTCTGTGGTTTCTCAGTAGCACCATGAGTAATTCATTTTTTTTCGAAATGCTTACAATTTATTTCTGACCATTAATTATTGATTTCAAATTTTAAAATAGATACCTTGGTGACCTTAACTTTGGTTGTATCTAAATGGCGAAATTCCGAGACACAGTGGCACTTGTGTTATTCTTTCATTCTTTAATTGTAAGGTTACTTGTTACCCAAAAAAGTTTAAAGGTTAATTGAAGATTTTAGGACGTTTCGTTTTGCACCAAATTTAATCATTTGAAGAAGGATTCAAATCAATTACGTTCGATGAAATGGAATATGAAATGGATAAATAAGTCTACGAACATATACTTTGCCATGGACCTTGGCCCAATTTTATTTTTGTTGTTACTTTTATATGAATGCTCGAGTACAGAGGTGGTTTTCGGAAAATATAGGATCTCAAAAGTGACACAGTGGAACTACGGATTCCCCCTGAATTTCTTCTACATTTCGGGTATGAAGAAGTGTTTTATGGAGTGTCAGAAAAGTTCAGTGTGTCAGTCTACAGTTTACAGTTCAAGTAATAAAGGCTGCCAGACTAATAAGCTTGCTGTTTTACCAAACACACTTCAGAATTTGACGACTAGTAACGGTCAGGATTTTTTATACGTAGGAAAGGTAAATTATATAGTCAACTTTGCGAAAAGAAATAAAATGAAAAATAATCCGGATTTCCGAAAAAATACCTTTTGCATAAACTTCTTATATTAGGTGGAACATTTGTGAGCCGTCACATCTGGTTTATACGTAAAATGTCGACTCTAGTCAGACTGCGCGCTTTTTGCAGTCTGACTAGGGTCTAAATTTTAAGCATATCGGTCGTTTTCCGAATCTGAAATGACCAACCTACATTTTGACTTGCGACTTCCGGTTGAGTTCTACTGGAGCCATTTTATAATACATCCATTAAATGGACTTCCCAGCTTGTCCAATTTCGCGTGAAAGTCAGATTTTTTAAAACTTCGTACAAATCTTAACCTTAGGAGGAATGATGTTCAAAGTTTATTTTTCGCCTTAACCGTGATTCAGCAATATCACCGATCCTCATTTGTTTCTGTATTGAATGTAAGATTTACTCTTTTTTTTCTTTATGTTTCCTTGTCCTCAAGATATGAGACTGGATTGTTTTTATTTAACACTTTAGATTGACCTTGGTCGCAGGGAAGCCCCTTTTAGGCCAATATTTCACCTTGATGTACCCGCTGGTTTTAATAGAGAAGATCTTGACGTATTTTTTTTTACTTAAATGCCAGATCCTAATAGCTTTTCGTGTTCAGGAGAGCATAGGAAAAAAGTCATAGTCAGCGAAAAAAGATTGTTTGCACGGCTCAATTGTAAGGTTATATATAATATATATAATTCGACCCTGATGATATTAGAATTGTGTGTGCAGTCTTTAACTTAGCATGCTTCAATAGAAACAGAAATATCTAATTAATTTTTCTAAACCACGTAATCGATTTTTTTTAAACAGGAAGATGTGATTGTGGAACACTAAACGATTTTTTTTCTTCAAAAGTTTGTCACTGACAATTGACCTTGACCATGACGGATGACCTAGACAAATGTATTTAATCAAGTTTTCCAAGACAGAACGGCGGACACCTGTAAATTAATATGCCCTGGATTCAGCGATGTCGGGGGGGGGGGGGGGGGCAACATAAAGATTAAGCGATAGTTTGGGCATAGAAGGGGTAAACAGAATTATAAACAAAAACAAAAAAAATAATAAATAAATAAAGAAACCAAGCACATTTTTGGTGTAGTACGACTTCGTTCTACATTCACATAATTTTCAAAACTGAAAGATTTCCCCCCGCCACATAAAGATTAAGCGATAGTTTGGGCATAGAAGGGGTAAACAGAATTATAAACAAAAACGAAAACAAAATAAATAAATAAATAAATAAATAAACCAAGCACATTTTTGGTGTAGTACGACTTCGTTCTACATTCACATAATTTTCAAAACTGAAGGATTTCCCCCCGCCACATAAAGATTAAGCGATAGTTTGGGCATAGAAGGGGTAAACAGAATTATAAACAAAAACGAAAAAAAAAAATAAATAAATAAATAAACCAAGCACATTTTTGGTGTAGTACGACTTCGTTCTACATTCACATAATTTTCAAAACTGAAAGATTTCCCCCCGCCACATAAAGATTAAGCGATAGTTTGGGCATAGAAGGGGTAAACAGAATTATAAACAAAAACGAAAACGAAAAAATAAATAAATAAATAAATAAATAAACCAAGCACATTTTTGGTGTAGTACGACTTCGTTCTACATTCACATAATTTTCAAAACTGAAAGATTTCCCCCCGCCACATAAAGATTAAGCGATAGTTTGGGCATAGAAGGGGTAAACAGAATTATAAACAAAAACGAAAACGAAAAAAAAAAAAAATAAATAAATAAATAAATAAACCAAGCACATTTTTGGTGTAGTACGACTTCGTTCTACATTCACATAATTTTCAAAACTGAAAGATTTCCACCCGCCACATAAAGATTAAGCGATAGTTTGGGCATAGAAGGGGTAAACAGAATTATAAACAAAAACGAAAACGAAAAAAAAATAAATAAATAAAGAAACCAAGCACATTTTTGGTGTAGTGCGACTTCGTTCTACATTCACATAATTTTCAAAACTGAAAGATTTCCACCCGCCACTTTTGGCATTCTGAACATTATCGGATTCTTTTCCTCACTTTGAACGTAGGTTGTTCGTTTACACGGAAGGGGTATCATTTGCAGATACATGCTGTAGTATAGACCAAAGTGTGCGCATGGATGAGGGGGGTTCCAGTCTTAATTGCGTATTTTAATAGAATCTTGCGTTGCAGGTACTTATTGGAATCGCCTCTCGGAGACGATTCCAATGATCACCTACAACATAGGTTTTATGCAAGTATTATTGAAACATTTTAATCGCAAGTCCAAAATATTTCGCTCTATCTTAGTGTATCTCCCATTAAGGGATATGCGCAGTATATCGAGGTCCTTTCGAAGATAAGAAGGGAAACAAAGATATCTCCGAGGAACAAAAATATCACTTAAACGGATTTTTATTTTAAATAAAAGTTTGACCTTGGAAAAATGAGCATGTGTAAGGCGATTCCGACGATTTGAAACTGTCGACAGAAACGCACATTGAACTATCTCTGCAGTTTCTTGGCACCGTGAGTAAAATGGCTGTCTTTCTAAAGACCCTTCCGAGACCTTACAGAGGATATGGTGGAGACACTGGCCAGTCTGTGCGGATGCGCAGGCTGATCGGAGTCTTAGCTTGGCGAACGGGAGGATTTTTTTTTTGAAAGGTCACACATACGCCAATGAAATGATAATTTTGTCCAGTGATTAAATGATATATATCGATGAGATGTATCTAAATGCAACTTTGTAATTTAAACAGTCTTCCGAATGGAAAGAAATATGGCCATAGCTTATGAGAGTTCAAATAGACGGACACACTGACGATCTCCTTTAAATAGTTCCCTGTCCTTTTCGATGCGTGGCCATAAAATGTTAATTTAAACAAGAGCTGTCACTGTAAGATGACAATGCCCCCGACACCGCTTTGATTTAGAAGTTATGGCCAATGTTAAAGTTTTTGGACGGAATGACGGACGGACGGACGGACAGACGGACGGACGGACAGACGGACGGACGGACAAGTCAAATTTATGATGCCTCCCTATCGGGGGCATAAAAATATGTCAATTCAGATGATCTTTAAGTGAATTTCCTTTTATTCGAAGCAAGTAATCTAAAAGAAATATTCTTGCCACTTTCAGGTGGAGCGGACATTGAGTACAATCGGTCAAGGTTGCACATTCACCAGTGATTGTTTAGAATTGTATTCTGAATGTAGAGATTCCATATGTAAATGTCATCGGGGTTACGCCCATAACAGTTCTATCTACTCATGTGTAACTGGTGAGTATTCTGAATATATAGATGTACAAAGAGAAGTGAGTGATCAATTCTGTCCTTGCCGATGTGCCGACAAAATTGAACTTTGATCACTCATTTTAACTTGTATATCTATAGATCTATATCACCGTGTTAACGATCATAATGGTAATATCTACCCACGCACAAGAAGCCAGATACACAAGTTTTATTGAGTGATCTAAAGTGACATTTGTCTAAAACCTGTTTGTTCAAAATTGAATTTTGATTACTCATGTCTTATGTACATCCATAATTAGACCACGCTTGAAGCTAATTGGCCAATCAGAGAACAGTATTTCAAAAGTATATATCAAAGTTACAACTTCGAGCGTTGTAATTACAGATATACGATAGTAGTGTGTCGTGCACGTGAATCTCGACAGGTTTTGCGTGCCGAGTCATTTAAAAAAGATGACGAAAATTTTATATGAGCGCTCTTTCGAAGAGACTTTCTACAGTGGCAAAAATGCAAAAGATCTGCGATAAGAAACAAAAATAAACATTTAATAAAACACTCTGTATTCAATATTTCGGCAAAAATTGCCTTTTTCAAGAAAACGAAAATATTTTTCGTTTTTGAAAAAGGCAATTTTTCCGAAATATTGAATACAGAGTGTTTTATCAAATGTTTATTCTGTTCCCTTCGGAAAAAAAATTGTGATTTTAGAAACAAAAATAGTTTTATAAGTATTTTCAGCGTAATTACATATAGTAACAGTAATACTACAGCGAGTTTTATCCTTTTTCATTGTTAAAAAATACAGACAATATTAGAAAAGCGTGGTCTTAGTCAGATGGAAAATCTCGTGTCGTGGTATATGGCAAATAGACACTCGCTAAGGCTCGTGTCAATTTCCCATATACCACGGCACTCGTTTTCTATCCTATACATACCATCGGGTTTACGGCCAAAATTATATTTTCGACTTATGCATAACATAGCAGTTTTCTTTAAATACGCAAACTTAAGTGATTGATTAAATGTCAATTTTGTCGATACCTGTAGACAAAAGAAACGAGAAGCCCCAAATTTGAACCAAGCACCAGATACACTTCTTTGGGCAATGCATGGTACCATTTACGGGGCGCTCACTTACGGCTCGCTGTCCTGAACACTGGATATTATTCTGTAGGTAGCAGATATCGTTTTCTGATTATTATGACTCGTTACGCAAAAGGGGGCTATCCGGAAACTACATAAAATACTTATATGGAAAAAGGAGTAGGCCCAGCATAGGTCAGTAAAAATTTCAATAAATTTGATTTTTGACCGTCGTCAGTCTATACAATCCGCGAAGTCTCACTGGGGTCGATACTTTACGCACTACTCAGATGGTATCTTTTCGCATGACGAGTCCAAATAATGAGTTTAAAGGGAGGGAAAGTTAGCTTCAACAAAGAGCAAAGTTTGGACCATTGTCGGCTTGGGCGATAAGCACATGCATGCAGGCTAAGGTCGGTACTTTTCGCAACCCCACTGGATTCCAGAAACCCTCAAATGGGCGTATTTCATCCCATTAATCTTTCCCGAAATTTTGAAAGCAGCTATCTTTTTCTCTTCAAGAAGGAGTACATGCATGCTGTAAAACGGCGATTTCACACCGAGATTAAAGTAGAAGTAGGAAACACTGACCCAGGTGGTCCCTTTTTGATCAATGAGTCACATTTAAGGTAGTGTTCTCATGATCTATCGCAGCGTTAACCGAGGTTTCCTTATGAAATCATTAGGAAATCTCGGATAACACTGTGAAAGATTGTGAATTCCGATAGGTTGCGGAGGTATTAAGGGTCCACTTCCTTCATTACTATCTACTTTTCAGATTGTACTTCATACGGTAACACATTCCAAGAAGAACTGGACCACGTAATAGGCGGTTATAACGAAGTTACCATTGAAAACACGAACGTTCTCAACTGTAAGACCGCGTGCCTACAAGAGAAGACGTTCATATGTAGATCGTACGAGTTTGATAGCTCGTCCAACACGTGCTATTTACACAGTGTTACGGCAGCTACCGTACCGTCTGTATCGGATCCAAACTATACACTATATACGAGGGACTGTGATTAGATTTGAACATAAAAATACGATGGTGTAAAACGCGTATATATAAATTAAGAGGAATTTACAAAGAACTTTGCAGCTCTATTTAAACTACATGTATCCCAAATGCGGGATACATGTAGTTTAAATAGAGCTGTAATTTAAAAAAAAGAGTACCGCGCAAGAGTATAAACGCTCAGCTATTTGGTCCTGAATGTCAAATGAACGGCACAACTGAATAAAACACGAATTTGTAATAGTTACAACATTACAGGATAAGTAAACAAAGCAGGCAAAACTGATGTAGAATTTTATTCATATTACACAAAAAAAAATAAATTACAAAAATATATTATCGTTTTCTTACCAGTCCACAATTTTTTGACAAAATAGTACCATTCAAACAAGTGCTAGTTTCACTAGCTTCACAATAATTCTCAGAATAAAATTTCTAATTGTCTCACATATGCACTAAGAAAATGTTCGAATCAGCTTGCGTCCGATCAGAATCTTCACTATATAATCGCGGCTTATGTACTGACCATACTGGTAGTTCCTTTGGCTTAGGTTTATTTCTAAATGAACGTGTCATTTCCAACGTTTTCACATTGAGTGTTGGGATGTGGAAATATGCATTTTCTATACTTGTCTCTGTCCCTAGATTTTCTATTTGCTCAGGATCAAAATGAAGTTGTCCACACACACATAAACTCAAAAATAGAATAGAAACAGTTTGAGAAAACGTAGATTTTATGAAGAAAATGCTGAAAAGCAGCATTTTCTTCATAAAAATCATTTTTTCTACCATTTGATACAAACATTAGGCGAATTAATCTCTTCATTCTATTTATTACCATTCCAAGATTTGCCCAGGTATTTACTTGTCTATAGACAAGTAGCCTTGAAAAATATAATTGTCCAAATATAGAAAGCCCCTTATACAAGTCGGCCATTGGAATTCGTTTATACTAATTTATCTTAGTTCTATTGCAACAAAAGCTTTAGCTAATAGTGTCGCTCTCAAACACTCAATCAAGATGTTTTAACGTCCCTGAGAGAGAGGCAGTGGTTTTAACCCACTGCTACAAATTCCAAAGCTTAGTGAACTGGGGCTGGCTATTTAGTGTTTTGTCAATAAACACATATATCGAGAGAACATACAAGGTGGGCGACACCTCAAGGGTTTCGCAGAAGAGGAATGAAGAGAAGTTGAATTAAATGTCTAAATAACGGTTGATCTTATTCATAATTGTTTGCGAAAAAGGGGGAAACGAAAATGGGGAAAAACCGATACAGGGATTATTTTCGTTAGGCTTTATGATAAATTGAGTGAACAAAAGAAGTATTTTAACGAGTAATAGGGGTACCAAATAAAGTTATAGCGTTTGGTTTTCGATAAATCAAGGATTAATTAACCTTACACGAAAATTAAAAACGGTTATCTTAATCTTTTAATGCTAAAATGACACGAAATGCGGAAATTGTAAGATTGGTTCTTAAAAGCGCGTCATTTCGCACGAGATCGCATGGCAACGTCGATTAGGACGTCATATGTATAATGTCTTGCTTAGACGAGAGACACACTTTTAGACGTAATTTCTTTTCAGCGCGAATTTTCCCAGACATACTAACTAGCAGTAGACCTAGATGGAGAGCTCCTCTACACGATTCTGTAACTTTAATCAAACTCTATTGTTTAGATTTTTCTGCCCTCAAATCGCGGCTATATCCGGCAAAGTCGTATGTTTTATCGGTGTAGAACATTCCGTTCCGAAGGAATCGAACAAAGTTCGATTCATTCTTCTCTTCATTCCTCTAAAATCAAGAAGAATCATTTTGGTACCACATTACATACATCACATACAATATTAGATGCCCTCACACACTGACAGCAACATTCCTTGATAATTTAGAGTGCCACAAAGTGAGCTTATATCCCCCACAAGTGTTTGTTCATAAACTTTCAATCAAAGGGCCAAACGTTTGTCAAAAGTCAATGGACTGTAAAGAGATGCACATATCTGCTTAATACTGGTCATATCTGTTAAGTTTGAATGTAATCCTTTTATTAGTTGGTGAGAAATTGAACTGACTGACCAAATTTAATTTTTCATACCGACCCAAACTATGTTTGGGGGTAAAAAAAATGGGAATTGTAAATGCATTTAGTATGGGTTTATGCTAATAAGGAACTATTGTTGATTAACACTTTCAACTAGCGGAAAGTTGCCAGTTGGTTATGATACCTAATGAACTCTGGTCAAGCTGATCAAGTACTGTCCCTGCTTTGGTAGGATCAATAGACAAAGATCAGCCTGCACATATGTGCAGTTTGATCTTAGTCTATCCTACTTTGGTTTTTTTATAATCAGAAAACGATTTTGAAATAGTATTTTCAAAATAAATGTTGACTCACAATATAGAGACAAGTGCTTACATCATGTTAATCATAATGGAATTTTGCCAAGTTTTTGTTAGAAAGAAAAGGGGTAAAATTGCACAGTAGAATATAGAGGGTAATAGACAAGGAGTTTTATATGAGATATTCAGCACAAAATAGTATGAGTCGTAACTGTTTTGGCTGGACCATTGGTATGCACTAGTGTACAATCAATAACATCATGAAATTGAAAATGTGAATAATTTTTTAATAAATTCAGAATGAAATAGATTGATCAAGAGGATATAATTTTGATAGAAATTTAAGGGAGGTATTCTGATATTGATAATGTTGTCAAAATGGACAAAATTAGAAATATTTATTACCTCTTTTTCCTAAAATCTACTTCCTCATGTGCTTGTGTGTCTTCGCTGACCAATCAGACAAAAAAATTCAACGATCTGAATGAAATGTTGATTGTTTGATAGATTTAGAAGTGTTTAATAACAATTTTGAGCATTTTTGAAGGATTTGAGCGAGTGTTTGGAATGGATGAAATGGAGCACCATAAGAGCAACTCAGAATGGTTTTGATTGAAGTGTCAATTTCATGATTTACTTATTGTACTTTACTAAACTAATCCCACTTTAAGGAAGTTGATCTGTAATAGTTCTGCAACATTTCGGAACTCATGATCTTTCACAATGTTGATCAATGTTTCCTAATAAAAATCATTAGGAAACCTTAGTCAACGCTGTTAAAGTTCATGACTTCAAGTACATTGCCGAACTATTACAGGTCCACTACCTTAGGTTTATGTAAGTTTATGATCATGTTTGTCCTTATTTACATTTTGCACCAATTCACTGACTAGTTGAGCCAGCTTTGCTTTGTCTACTTTTTCCTGAAACTTGTTCCCTACAAAACAAATAAAATTTCTGTAATGTGTGTTGTATTAACCCTTGTTATGCTGACAATTTTCTGCACAATCAAAGGGCAAAAAGCACTGAAAGAACAAACTGTAGGTCAATTTTTATTTGAAAAACTAAATCTATTGACAATTTTGGTATGAAAGTGAGAAACAGGTAGTGTGGCCTAACATCAGACTGCTCATATGTGCAGACTGATGTTGGTCTATAGTTCCTGCCAAAGCAGGAATATTCCTGATTCAGCATGACGAGGATTAATACAAATGTACTTGTTTTTTCAAATACATGTATTGATGAAAATAAGTTATCGGAGGAAATATAATATCATAAGAAGACAAATGACATGATGAAGAGAGTGTTTATTTAATCAATACTTTATGAATTCGCAAAGAGAATTCATACATCAGTGTGATAAGATTTTTAGTTTCATACTTAAATGAAATCAACAAAAAGTCTCTTCATATCTAATAATTTAATTTTTTAAAGCAACAATATGAAGATTTACCCTCAAATACATGAATTATTTTTGGGAATACTTTTCACGAAAGCTAACTAAAAAGCAACACAATCGAAATTGTTTTCATTGAGAAATAAGAATAATTTCTAGGCCAATCAGAATGCACAATACTTTATAGAATCAACTAGAATTAAATTATTAAGTTATACAGTTGATAGAATGTATTTCTCTTCCAGTCAGCAAATTTTATTATTTTCATTCAACATTTTTAAGGTTTCATTCTTTGTTCATCATGTAAAATAAAGATACAACCTCAGGGGTATAACATGAATAAACTTATCAGAAGTCCACTAGATAATCAAAATTATTTTTTACTAATTTTCTATGTAGCAATATTCTGTAATTGGAAAAATGTGATATTAAAATTGTTTCAGATAGAATAAAATTAATCTTGGAAAATACATGGTCCATTCATGTTATAGTATAGTAGTAGTAGTAAGGGTTGAAAAATAGTGATAGTATCATGAAGTGCATCTAGGCTAAAGCCCTTGATAGTATGAATTACTTTTATACTAGTAAATACATAATGTTGACCCAGTTTCAAGTAAATATCTTGACCAAATTCAAAGTTTATTAGCAAAAAATAAAATCAATAAAAGTAATAACAAAAGCTCATTTTTTTATCAAAAGGGGCAACACTTATACAGTTTATATTGCTCGAGTGACCACTTCTATTAAGCAACCAATTTTTTATTAGGCAACGATCATAAAAGACCCTTCAACGAATGCAAAATCTCTAAAAAAGTGAACATTCTCAAAGAAAATTTGTTTATTATTGTATCTTATGTTGTTTGAGACATTTATAATGGGTTTGGTCATCATAGATTCAGTGATGCTCATGTGATAATCTATAAATGCTATTAAATGACCTGTCTCATTTATCATGAAATATTGTATAAAGCCACCATTCCCATATACAACCGTCTTTTAGAGGTCCCCTTAGTGGTCCCTTAACCAGAGTTCTGCCCAGGCTGCGCCATTGCGCGAATGCCGCAAAAAATTTGCAGACGGCGCAGAAAAAATAAAACAAATGGGCCAAATGGCGCGCTGAAATTTTTACATACAACGTCGACAGAAAGACGACTTCCGGTACATCCCGTAGTGATTTAGCCTACTCCAAAATAAAAATCAATATGGTACCCCGCGCCATACTGTTGAATGGACACCTGGTTATCGGAAATTAAAAATTAGTCGGGGACCATTCCTTGTTTACATGTTTTGAGCAATGGATCAAACTAAAAGGTGTCATAGGACTATTTTTGCCTTTTTTGCATGAAAACAGAGAAGTTTATGATGATGTTGATTTGTATGAACCCGGACCGAGTCCTCAGCGCGCCGTGGATAGGCTTCATTACCATCCATTGTCGCAGATTCTCGAGAAATCTGTCTTGGTAAAAAGTTCGCTTGGCAAACAGTTGAACCCCTCGGATTTAATATTTTGGCAAACCAGAAAAATAAAGAGGCCTAGATTCTTCATGACACAGTGATTTGATTTGTGTAACTGCTTAGACAACAAAGAGAAATATAAGTTGAACATAATTGTGACCTGTGAACACGCCATAAGCAACTCGACCAAATTATAACCCCAGCCTAAATTAATATTATTTTAAGTCAATTCACATTATTATTTGTTATTTTAAAGTATAATTTTTATTCATATTTATTCAACTGCCTATGACCAATGTGTCTTAAAAAAGAAATACTTTTACATCTGGTGCCTGTAAACACAACAGATCAGTATGCTTATGTGTTAATCTGCAAGTCAAGTATAAGGTTAAAAAACCTAATAGTCCAGTATGCTTACTTATCTTTAAATGATGACACAATCCTGGCTGGCTTACCTTTTGTTATTGTAATTATTGGTAAGGCCCCACAATTTCTGAAATGGCTCACTTTTTCTAAACCAAATGGGCCATTTGGCCCCAGTGATTTGATTCCTGGGCAGATCCCTGCCTTAACTCAATATTTACTGTACATGGCTTGTGCTAGCTTTTCTAATTCAGGAGTTATTGACCTCTTGACTGTGCATTTCTAGGGGCCAAAAACATGAGTTAAAACAAGATGTGTTTGTGAAACACGAATGCCCCCGGAACAGCATTTTTTTTCAAAGTTTGACCTTGACAGATGACCTTGACCTTGTCACATGACCTTGACTTTGGTACCAGCGGATGCGGATCATTGAGATCTATCATCATGCCAAATATTAGCTTTGTATCTTGAATAGGCTTGAAGATATTGGCAAGGTTAAGTTTTCAGGTTAAGTTTTCGGACAGACGGACGGACGGACAGACAGACAGACAGACGGACGGACGGACAGACAGACAGACGGACACGAGTAAAACAATATGCCCCCGATCTCTCGATATGGGGGCATAAAAATGTTTTTGGTTATACTGATTGAACTATTTAAGTACCTCCTTTATATACATATGCATTTCTTAAAAAGATAAAAACAAGTACTCAATAATAATAATTGTTATACATTAATTATTTGCAGCAAGACCAAAACTCCAACATTTACTTGATATGTTTGTAATTTCACTAATCCCCCAAAACCGTAATTCTTGTTAGAAGTTTACCCTTTTTAATTGACTTTGACCTAGTAAGATGACCTTGATCTCAGATTGTTGAGAAGAACCTTTATGCCAAATAAGAGCATTATAACTTGAATAGTTTTTAGAAAATACTCAGTTGGTAGGTTAAGTTTTCACAAACAGATAGATGTACAGATGGATGGACAGACACATAGACAGACAGAAAGACAATGGTTAAATAATATGTCCAAATCTTTTATTTGCCAGGGGTATAAAAATCTACATACCATCCCAGTCCCAGGTCTGTAATATATTGTGAAAACCATTCTCTGTGTCTTGAAGTACCAGAGATTTCTTGACTAGATCTGCAAGGTCACTTTCATCTATATCAACTAAAAATTAGTGAAAGATCTTTTTTAGTCATTGTTAGAAATTGTTGGAAGTAATAGTCAAACCTTCTGCATGAATGAGGTTTTAAATCCCTAGAGCAGTCTAGGAGTCCAGATAAGTGGGTGTAATACCAGTCTAAAATCTTTATTTCACAATAAAACCCGATTGCTTGGGAACTTGTTTAATCATCTCATTGAGACATTTCACACCAATAACATAGGGTTTAAGTAAGAAATTATAAAATATTTCTATATGAAAACCAAAATCCCGCTCTATATGTAGCTTCGGCACCTCACAATAATTCCTGGTATTTCTCATACTAGCATTATTATTACACCATTTCCTAGCCTCCAGCTGCTATCCCACTTAGGTCTTTGCACCAATAAATTGGAGACAAATGTTGAAATGTGCCGTCAGTGGTGATCCAATCAATTATCGCCATGATTTGATGACTCAGAGTCAGATAAGCTACCAATAGCACTATGAAACCCTCTTTCTACCAAAAAGTCTGACTATATTGAGGGGTCAGCACAACACTTTTGAAATTTCCTGAATTAATATTATCACTTACAAACAGTCTTGCACTGAGCCCTTAATATCAGCCTTCAGGATACAGTTAGTTACATCGTGAAATTGACTTTCACCTCAATGTAAACCATTCTTAATCGCTCACTCAGAGCTGAACTCAATCATTATTAACACTCACTCAGACCATTCAAAAACGCTCAAACCTATTGAAAAATATAGAATCAACAATGTCATTCAAAAAAATTTTGATAAAGAAAAATCGCGATTTCACTGACATAATTCAAATTGTTAGCATCTCATATGTTCTTGAAGAAATAGGAAGCTATGTATAGAACTTGCATGCATATTAGGATTACCTACCATTAAATTCACTCAAAATTGTTCTACACTCTCAGTCAATTTCATTCCTAAATCATTCCAAAATCATTCACCTTGTCAATTTCTCATTGTTGTCACTTTCACAGTGTTAACCTTGGTTTCCTAATGATTTTCATTTGGGAACCTCGGTTTACATTGTGAGAGTTCATGTGTTCCGAAATGTTATGGAACTATTACAGTTCCAATACCTTAACTACAGCGTATTCAAGCATTGGTTTAGACATTTAAGTCAACCATTGATGAAACAAGAGGGCAGGAATGGCATGACAGACGACAGACTCAGGGTGATCCTAAAAGCTCCTCTCGAGCATGTTGTTCTCAGGTGAGCTAATAAAATGCGTGAAAAAGTAGAGCTGAATAATCCTTTGAAAATAAATGAGTGTTTTTGATTGGTCAATTCATTTCTTGATTGACAGCAGCAAACTGTTAAATGTACACCTACCTTTAGGTGGGAGGATACAATGGGCTATTATATCTCTCAATGACTTCACCATCATATCAGAGGAATTGGTTTTGGAATTGCGTTTACTTTCTTGCACTTCTGAACTACTCTGTCTGTACTTTCTCTTTCGGAGTATGGGATTGTGGGTCTGTACAAGGGGTTTAAGGACTAGGGGACTCTCTGGTTTACGTAGCAATGT
Organism: Fragum whitleyi; assembly: GCA_948146395.1. Classification (NCBI taxonomy): domain Eukaryota; kingdom Metazoa; phylum Mollusca; class Bivalvia; order Cardiida; family Cardiidae; genus Fragum; species Fragum whitleyi. The sequence goes on from OX411553.1 coordinate 27,961,917, forward strand.
CAGCTGCTGGGAGTGAGCCATGTTGATGTCTTCAATACTTTGCTGTAAATGAACAAATCAATGGCTCAGCGCAAAACAGTTGTTACTGCCTAAAATATATAGGTAGTTACAACTGTTTCCCACTGAGCCATCAATATCTAGACCAAATTTACAGTTGCAAAAGTTCAATATAATTGTAGTTCTCAAGTTCCAAAAGTTTCATCTTTCAATCAATATCATTTCTTAAATTAGAATTTTTGAATAATATTATGTTTAGAGAACAAGCAGGTGGTTAAGACAAAGATAAGACTCGGTGTATATGTTAGCAGATTGCTGTCTATTCATTTTGTCATAATGGGTTAATTTGAGTATCAGCATGACAAGCCTTATGGTAGTGGACTGTAATAGATCCGCAACATTTTGGAAGTAATGAACTGTAACAGTGTTAACCAAGGTTTCCTAATGATTTTCATCAGGAAACCTCAGTCAACATTCTTAAAGATCATGAGACCCAAAATGATGCAGAACTATTATGGTTCCACTACCTTTACAGAAATGTTTGTTATTTAAGATGGGAGACTTGGAAATTGCATTTCCCTGTAATTTACTCTAGTTTTCAGTAGGAATTCATCATTTTGAAACCCTTTCCTTCAATAAATATAATGACTATATATCAGCATGGCATCTAAAAAAACTGTATTTTTTTATATTGATAATTTGTTTGAATGAACAAACCTGTCTCATTTTTGTGAGAAAAAATCCATTTTCATATTTTCATTGAGACTAGTTGATCTCAACTTTGTACATTTGTAAATTAACCTTTTTCTCCAAAAGGTTTTTTAAATACCTTATAGAAAATAAGAGATGTTTGTAAACCATTTATGCCCCCCTTAAAAGCAGGTCAATAGCCTATCCTTTGTCAATCAACAAAGACAGTTAAATCACAAAATATGATGAGTAGAGTTATGGTTCGCATGCACTTCAGGTCTCCTAAATTCCTAAATGAGATCTATTCACCTGTAAAGTTTCATCATTCTAGTTTGCATACTTTTTGAGATATGCTACGGACAAAAAACAGTCTATAGATGGACTACAGACGGACAAACCAACTGACAAGTGCAAAGCAATATACCCCCTCTTTTTGAAAATGTCGATCATAGCTTTACTCTGGAGTCATGCTACAGACAACTAATATATAGCTTTCTTCATCTGATTTTATAACAGGAGAATAGAGTTGATTATCTGAAGTATTATCCAACCAGGGCATGGCCATAATCTCTTCTATATTTAACCTATACAATACTTGTATAGGCAAACTTGCAAATGAGCAAAAGAGCTTGACATTCCCAATAATTTGGTATGTGCCCTACATGAAGTCTCTGGTTAGTCTGTGCCTCTGTGTCTTACCAGGGGCCCATTTTACAAAACATCGTAAAATCATTTTTTGCGTTAAGTCAAATATTAAAGTTGCTTCCCCAGAAGTAACTAAGTATGGAATTCTGCCACGCATTATTTCATTTTAATCCTCTTCTAAAGATGATTCCAATGAGATATAGTAATGCAGATTCTAACAATTAATTTATATATCAGATACCATTTGTGATTTTGACTTACGATTAATTTTGTTGTATGAAATTTAGTAAAATGGACCCCTTAACTATGCACTATTCATAAAGCTTGCTTCAAAATCTCTTTTGCTTTTCAGTGAATATAATTATTACACTGGATGGCTCAGGGTTTCAGTACTTCAGCAAGTCATGGTCCCACAGACACAATAATTGGAATCTAAGGGGACCTTTCTTAAACTTAAGGAGTCCCTGCTTAAGAATTATACTATTTCTTTTTGTGATGATCTTATTTTTATATAAATTTAGAGCTATTCTCTGTTTATAGGTCAAGAAAGTATTGCCTATTTGGGGCTCAACTTCAGGAAGGGATTCAAAAACTGTTTTAAAAAGTCTTCAATCCTTTTCTAACGCTGTTTCATTGGGGGCCTTTGGGACTCGCATCAGATAGTTTTGAGGGTCCTGGATAGTTATTTGAGGGTCTCAGACTCATGAAACCAACATCTGTTAAAACAATGATGGTAATTTGCGCTTCTAAGGATTTGTGCCACATACATTGGTGAAATTGTTGGCAATGTCACATGTAGGCTCAAAAACTTACTTTATCTGATATAACTGCAGGAGAACTGAGTTCATTATCTGGAGCATTATCTAACCAGGGCATAGACATGAGTTCTTCTATATTCAACCTACAGGATGGGTCCACATGTAACAAACTGAAACATTGAAATATACAAATGAGCCTGTGTGTGACATTTGAGTAGCGTTGACAGTCACATACTGTAAATATAGAGTCACCTGATGGTATGAAGATACTTTGAAACTTTATCTATCTACTAAACACATATAGAAGACTCTGGTCAGACTGTGCGGATGCACAGGCTGGTCAGAGTCTTTGCTTTGCGCATACTTGAAATTGTTGGAAATCTCATACACAGGCTCAAAAGTAATTCTACACATCAGAGGCTTGATTTGTAAAAAGGACACTCAATGATCATGTGATGATGACAATGGCTCTTTTTCTCTTTCTGTTCCTGAAACTGCCGACATAACTAAATGAGGTTAATAAGGATAGCATTTTGATAAACTCTGCACTTTTTTTGAAAAAAAAAAAACCCTGCCAGGTATTGCGATCACCTTCTGGGGTCATTTGCATTGGCATTGTTGTTGGTGTAATAAACTTTAACCTTGGTTGTATCTCTGTTGTTATTGAAGTTATGTTCATGAAACTTGGCATTTGTATGCACAATTACAAGAGCTATCTGGACAATCAAGCACTTTTTCTTAAGATTTATACCCCTTTTCTCATTTGGAATTTTTACCTTATCCAAAACCTGCCGCCAAACGTTGGCACCTGTAGGCCGTGCTCTTGTTTTATATTTGTTCTATTGATAATATCAAAGCTTATCTTATGATCTTAAAGAGAATGGCTTAAAATCCAGGATCATTTGAGCCTTTCTATGTCAAATAAAACTAGTTCACTTATTGAGCATTCAGTGCAAGCCTGTACTAAGTGTATATATACATTGTATATACACTAAGCACAGGCTTGCACTTAACCCTTGATATGAGCCATGGATAGAATTGAATCAGCATGCACATTCTCATGGTCTTAGATCAGAGTCTACACTGATTTCTATGGATTGTTACCAACTCAAAGGTCAACAATTCTCCTTGAATATGCACAATGGAAATCATTTCAATCAAAAGATTGTGGCTGTCCATAGAATTACCCATAACCCAATCAAATCATTCATTCTGAAAAGATTGCACAGTTGTTCTCCAGAATTTTCTGCCATTTTGTTTCAAACATTTTTGTTCATGACTGACTTAACTATCACAACTTATGCTTGAATTATGGCATTTAGGTTGGTGTCCATCTATTTGCTTTAGTTTCGTATCCAGGACCTCATAAATTTCAGAACAAAATGACTCTTAATATGATATGAACAAGGTAAAGAATGGGGCCAGGTAATGGGATATAACCAAGGCACATTCCTTATTAGTTAATTGTTCAAACTTGTTAAATGGTACTCTAAGCCAACTTGATTTCAATTTGCTCTAAATTGTAGACTAACATGAGTGGTCAATGCAAAACTTTTGTGAGTGTCTATAAATATTTATCTTATGACTATACAAATATACATGTGATACCATCCTGTATGATATTTTTTATGATATCACATAGTTATTTTTAGAACAATGATATAATGCTGTCATTTTTAGAAACTTTCATTCCAGTTAGAAACATCCACGAAAACAAGACAAACAGAGGTTATAAGATACAAATAATACGCACTTAGTGTATTGTATGAAAAAAATATCTAACTCTGTTGTGAGAATTGATAATTGTCTCAGCAGGGCCTCGACAATTATCAATTCTCCCAACCTCTAAGATATTACATATGTAATCCGTCACAGAGAAAAGGACCATCTGGGTAGTGCGTAAAGAGTCGACCCTAGTCAGACTGTGCTGACTGTGCAGACTGACTAGGGTCGAAACCTTTTGTACCATACCTATTTTCTGAATCTAGAATGATCAATTTATCATCCCATGAAAGAATTTTTTAAATCTGACCTCTGGTTGATCTATGATGGACCCAATCTCTTTGTCAAATATTGAATTTACAGAGTTCCAAGATGGTCCTATTTTGCGTGACGGGTCACATTAATATAGGGGCTTACAACAAGTTTGCACTGACCCCTCCAGGCTACTATATCTTACTTTCTTACGACATTTTTAGCATCTTCAGACACGTTGGACCATTCATGTTCTGGAAATTCAAATTTCCCCGAGAGTATTTTACGTCTCATCTCAACAGTAATCTGTCGACTTGGAGTTTCAGAATAAAATGGTGGATAGCCACACAGCATGATGTACAGGATCACTCCAAGACTCCACATATCACAGGACTGAAACAACAATATACGATCTGTAATCCAAGAAAACCTGCTTTAGTGACATCACTTTGTAATTATAGTTGTCTAATCCAGATACTTATACAAAACAATTAGTTTTAGAATAATCAATTTTTTTTCTTTAAAAAAATACAAATAATAGTTCAATGTGAGTTAAATTGAAAAAAAATTGAACTGTAAATATTGAAGAAAAAAATTGAGAAAAAGGGAGAAATTGCTTGAGACAAGCAATTTCTTCTCTTTATGTTTCTGACTTAATTGATTTCAGTGAATAAAAAGTGGTCAGATATGAACAGATATAAAAGAACTTTTCATTTCTGGAAATAACATATAATTTTTTTTGTTTTGTGAATAATACATTTTACTTTGTTTAATAATTTGGACTACATGTCTATTGTCAATTTTATTGTCATTTAAGCAGGTTTTCCTGGAGAATGGATCAATACGTAAGTGACCGTCACCGAAAAGGAACCATCCCAGAATTCTATAAAATGAATTATTGAAGACGACATTTGATCCACCATAGGTCAACCACAACAGGCATTTCAAAAGTTCTTTCCCTGGAAGGTAGATTGATCATTCTAGATTCAGAAAATAAGCATGGTGCTTAAAGTGTCGATCCTGGTCTGACTAGGGTCGACACTATACTACACACTACCCAGATGGTCCCTTTTCATGTGATGGGTCACATATATATTTATACCCTGTTACAAACTAGACTGTCCCAAAGCCATCAAATACCCCCTTACAAGTGCTTGTCAATACTGAAAAGCCATTTTCCATCAAGGGCCATAACTCTGTCAAAATTCAATGGATTAAAACCAAAATTTTACTTGCACATCTCTGATTGATACTGATCACATGTGTAAAGTTTGAAGGTAATCTACCCTTAAGTTGCTGAGAAAACTTCCAAAACAAACAAGAGCTGTCACTGTAAGATGACAATGCCCCCGACACCGCTTTGATAGTAATAAGGAAGTTATGGCCAATGTTAAAGTTTTTGGACGGAATGACGGACGGACGGACGGACAGACGGACGGACAGACGGACGGACAGACGGACGGACGGACAAGTCAAATTTATTATGCCTCCCTATCGGGGGCATAAAAACTACAGACCGACAGATAAGCTGAGTTCTATATACCTCCAAACATAGTTTTTCGGTGGTATAAAATTGACAATCTGAGAAATCCTTAAAGTAAGGTTTGAAAAAGCTATTCAATATTGGTCAACTGAAGGTAACATTTCAATAATTCTTAAACAGGAAGGTAGAATGATCATTCTAGATATAGAAAATTATCCAAATCAAGTGCTAAAAAGCTTGGACTCTGGTCAGTCTGCACAGTTTCAATACCTGAATACAGCCAAGCTAATAAAACTATTGCCAATAGCAAGAGGACCATGATGGTCCTTGATGGCTCACCTGAGTCTCTCTGAACCCTTAGACATCACATTTAACAAATAGGCAGATGTCAACAAGGAAATAATTTCTACATAAGATCAATACCCTGGAATATTTTCAGCCAAGAGCAAGTAAGATAAGCCTTTTCGCTCTTTGATTCTATGTAAAAAAGGGTTGAGCCTGGGTGGAGCCCAAAAGTGACACCAGTGACTTGATATGAACAAACTTGGTAGAGGCCCACAAGATGATGCTACATACCAAATATGAAAGCTGTCTGCCTTCTGGTTTCAGAGAAGAATATGTTTGAAATTGTTCCTATTTTTACCCGTTGTGCGCAGAAGAGCTAAAAGGGATGTGTCCGGATGGAACCCAAATATGACCTCATGGTCTTGATATGTACAAACTTGGTAGAGACCCATAAGATGATGCTACTTACCAAATATAAAAGCTGTTGCCCCTCTGGTGACAAAAAAGAAGATTTTTGCTATTTGATTCTATGTAAAAAAGGGTTGCACCCAGGTGGATCCTAAATATGACACCAGGGGGTTGATATGAACAAACTTGGTAGAGGCCCACTAGATGATGCTACATACCAAATATAAAAGCTGTCTGCCATCTGGTTTCAAAGAAGAAGATTTTTAAAGATTTTCGCAATTTGATTCTATGTAAAAAGGGTTGTGCCCGGATGGAGCCCAAATATGACCCAAAGGTCTAGATATGAACAAACTTGGTAAAGGTTCACTAGATGATGCTACAAACCAAATATGAAAGCTGTCTGCCTTCTGGTTTGAGAGAAGAAGATTTTTGAAGATTTTCCTTTTTTCCCCCTATTTGTTTAGGGTAAAGGGAAAGTTAAGGGTGGATTTCATTTATTTTAACAAATTTGGTAGAGCTTGACCCAAGGAACAATCCTGCCAAGTTTCATCAAGATTGGCCCTCCGGCTTAGGAGGAGAAGATGTTTAAAGAAATTGTGGACGATGGACTTTGTGCTCAGGTGAGCTAAAAACAACAAGAGCCATGTCGGACATAGCAAAAGTCCCCTACCGGCTTTGTTTGTCTCAATGTTTTCCCAAGCCAATTCTATCAGGGACGTGTAAACCAGGTCTTGTTTTGGAAAGGGTTAAACAAGACTTACATGAGTTGTTGTCTCTGCTGTGCCCACTATACAATTCATGCAAGCAATAGACAGATGCAAGAAATAGTATCAATAACAGTTACCTTGTCTGATCCAAGATGTTTTTCTTCAGTCTTGTTGGTAAGAAATGAGAACTTTCACTGGAGGTGATTAATACTGCTGCATCACCACCCTGACTAACATGGCTTATAATTTTTTTTACATTTTAAAACAGGTTTCATCAAGTTAGCTTGCTTAGTTATTAAGTTATTGCAGGATCCATTTTTTGCCATATTTTCACTATTTCCGTTACCATAGCAACCGCACTTTTTGTCAAAGAACAAAGATAAAATGATGTGCATAATCTACACATTGCCATCTAGTCATATACCAAGTCTCATCAAATTAGCTTGCTTACTTATTAACTTATCGCAGGATCCAATATTTTTTGCCATATTTTCACTATTTCCGTAACCATAGCAACAACAATTTTAGTCTAAAAACAAAAATAAAATGATGTGCATAATCTACACATTGCCATATAGTCATATACCAAGTCTCATCAAACTAGCTTGCTTAGTTATTATCTTATCGCAGGATCCCATTTTTGGCCATATTTTCACTATTTCTGTAACCATAGCAACCTCAATTTAAGTCGAAAAACAAAAATAAAATGATGTGCATAATCTACACATTGCCATCTAGTCATATACCAACTTTCATCAAAAACGCTTGCTTAGTTATTAAGTTATCGCGGGATCCAGATTTGAGCGGACAGACGGACAGACGGACGGACGGACAGAAGGACGGACAGACGGACGGACAGACGGACGGACAGACGGAGGGCAAACCTATAGTCCCCTCCGGTGTGAACACTGGTAGGGGACTAATAAACAATGTATCAATACAGCAAGATAAAATTTTAAACTGACTTACCTTGTCATAAGTATATGATTTTGATGAAGGAATCAAGCCTCTTTTTAACTTTGATTGGTGTTTGTGAGCTTCTAAAACCTGAATATGTAAAAGCTGGATCATTGTTCAAGGACAACTGGTATCAAGCCAACAAATCAATGTTTGACCTTGAGCATTGACCTTGACCTTTGAGATATTCTTGAAAAATTCACATCAACTCATGATGGAGAAGAATTGTGCCAAACCACCCAAGAAGGCTAAAATGCCTAAAAAGGAAAAAATGTCTACTTTTCAGATTGATGATACATGTGTCAAATCAAAGGTAGGAAAAGAATACATGTATTTTAAGGAAGTTCGCTCGGCTTTTTTCTACTATTAAACTTTTCTTTAAACCTGATTTTTTAGAAAGATCTGAATGTTTTATTTCAATTTTTAAAAAGAAAAAATGGGGTCACCGCGCTTATTTTTTTGTCAGAGCCGTTTGGAAATAGGTACCAAAAACAGTTAGTGCACTTTAGTTGTTGCCTTTGAATTTCTTTGAAAATTACACCCTTGATTTGAAGTTATCACTTTTGGACAAATAAATATTCTGAAAGCAATTGATTTGTGTTTTATTAAAAAATGACATTCCATTCAACTAATTTATAAAGAAAAACCATGAAATTTTAACAAAGCAAAAGAAAATTATGATATCTTTATTTGGTCCTTAATAGAAGTATTTTTCCTTTAAAATTAAGAGCTTCTAAAACATGCTTCACAGTAAAAAAAAATATAGTTCTACTACTAAACTTTTTCTTATACTCTCGATATAAATTTGTGACATAATGAGAAATATTTTGTCATGAAAAAAAGTTGGGGTCACTGTCTTAATTTTTTAGATATTTTGACTCATTTGTTACAATGAAGGGAGGTAATTAACTAAAATAACTAAATTTTAAAACACATTTTTTAATGTTGGAAATAGCAAATTTGTTGGTGTTTTGGTTCAGGGATATGAGGTTGGGGTTCTTTTTACCTTATTCATAAGTTTTATTTACTTTCTATCCGAAAGATAGGCAAGGAGTAACATTAAATACTTGCTTGTCGTTTTCTCTGAATACTCTAAAATCGAGAAAAATGCCCCGAAAAAATGGGGAAAAATATTTTTTTTAATTTGTACAAATTCTTACATGTTTTGTCAACCATACTTACAGCTCTATCCAAAAACATTGTTTGAATTTCGATTCATAGTTTTATAACTAATACAGAAACGCAATTTTTTTTTAATGGTGGAAAATCCAAAACTGGATGTGCGGACGTCCTTAATTCATGGAGGTATGAAACTTATGACTCAATCACACTGAACCCTGTTTGTACAAATCTGCTTTGAATATTCATACAGTGAAAAAGGCTGTTAGTTTCATTACTCTGTGAATTCAGAAGTTTAATGTCTTCAGTTCTTAAAATATGATGAAGTATGGATATTGAGAAGTCTAGTTAGCTACACAATGCATTAAGAATAATTAATTAACAACTCAATATCTATTAATTCATTCAAATTCTACAGAATGCTTTATGAAAACTCTGATTAAAATGTATAGACTCACAGGTTCATGTGGTATGCCAATTTTATTTGAAATATTAAACCCATGTTCATTGCTTTCCTGGTCTTCCTATAATAAAGGATATGAGCTGCCACAAGGATGGCAACCATGACACCCCCATGATTGAACAAGGGTGTAACTACTATTATGCACATAATGCAAGTGCATAATAGATATAAAATCTCTTTCTGAAAATGTTGTTGATGAATGATTATAACATCGAAACTACAGCTTATTCAAACTGTAGTTACAATGTTTTAATTTTTCATCAATGCTCAAATCATAGAAAAGAGGAGCTGATGGAGGACATTCATCTTTTGTCACAGTTCACATATCGCCTTAATCCTATATATTCTATGTTGGTGAGCATGTATAATTTTCAAAATCCTAGTAACACCTATGTTGAAGAGGGTGTGTCTGATGAGCTTTCAACTGTGTATTACCTGCTCAGTCTGCACAGGCTGGGTAGGCTCACATAAAGGTTACTTTTCTAGCCATTCTATCTAGTATCTCCCTGAATATCTAATTTTGAAATACCAATTTTGGTTGATCTGAAATCTGTTTATGGAATATTTGTATCAAAGTTACAATATAGTACAACAACCCTGCATTCAGGATGACAAAACTTTGCAAACAATTTGCCAAGTTTACCCCGCTTTGCACATGCACTTACATGCAAAGCAGGGAATAATTGGCAAACTTTTAGCACTGTTTCGTCATCCTGAACCCAGGGCAAGTCACATGTAAAATACAACAAAGCAACACACACCTGAGGAGCTACATAGTAGGGTGTAAAGTAGGGGGTCTGTAGGTTTCCATCATCAATTTTGGCAAAACCAAAATCAGATAACTTCAGCTCAGCCTCCTGGAGTTGAATAGAAGTAGAATGAATGTCACAAGGGAAAACATAGCTTTTGTTGTTCATTAAATGAAAGATTTATACATCTTAGACTAAAAGAAATATTCTTTAAAGCAAAATTGAGAGAAATGTGAAAAATCTGGGACAAACCTTCTAAAGACATACCAGTCTGAACAATATCACTAAGCTTTACCCTTGTCGTGCTGAATAAATTTTGGCTAAAAATTTTCATCAAAATCAAAGGACAAAAAGGACTGAAAGTTCCAACTGTAGGTCAATTTTTATTTGAAAAACTAAGTCTAATGACAATTCTGGTTTGAAAGTGAGAAACATGTGGTGTAGAACAACATCAGACTGCACATATGTGCAGGCTGATGTTTGTCTATAGCTCCTGACAAAGCAGGAATATTCCGGGTTCAGCATGACAAGGGTTAAAATGTCATTTGTTATTTGTGGCCTAACTAACATCAAAAGGGGTCAAATCTTTTGGTATTTCACTGGTTTGGCTAATAGATTTTCAAGTTTTAAACTACATGTACCTTCATTTCTTGATAACTACTGGAAAGTATTCAAATATTGTACTTTTTTTTTTTTTTTGTAAACATGCTTTTTTTTTTAAATATTTTTTTTTCGTTTTCTATTTTACATAAGGTTTACGTCATTGGTCTAAATAAGTAATCATTGTATATATATCGTAACTCGTCAAAGACGATGTGTCACCTGATTTGCGTCTTCAGCCTCATAATTTAAAAAGCATATTATATAAATAGATAAGTTTAGCTATATGTATGAAAAAAAGGTGTATGAGGCACACACTGCTTGATAAAATAGCCCTTTTCCTAATAAATATTTTTGGCTTTATAAGATGTTTGTATTGTAAAGCGAGTGACACATCATAAATGGCGTAAATTATACATATAAAACATGCCTTAAGCATATTAAATATTGTACAAAATTGCCTTTAAAGCTTACCTCTGAGTTATCTGTAAGCAGGATATTTTCTGGTTTGAGATCTCTGTGAGCAACATTTAGACTGTGACAATGGTTAACTGCAAGGGCAATCTGAAAAGAACGTTGTCAAGCAAAAATAGTAAATTGTATCAGCTATAAAACAAAATATATGTCATAAAAGTTCCTAATCATTACACTTTGTTTGTCTTTCATCTTTATTGCAGAGCTGTATAATACAGCATCTGGTAAACCTACTCATGGTTTCTTGTTGTTTCTTACACCAGTACAACTACAATTTAATCTCAGCTACTAGCTGCAGCTGTCAAGCAAAATTTGTAAATTGTATCAGCTATAAAACAAAATATAGATCTATGACATAAAAGTGCCTTAACCTTTCATTTTGTTTGTCTTTCAACTTTATTGCAGCTATATTACAGATTCCAAATTTACTTATCATACTCCAATTCCTGGAAGACAAATGACTCTTGTCACAATGATTACTGTCCAATGTAGGATGAAAGTTTGCCGAGCCTCATCATTACAACATTTTCTTTAATGCTTTTCGGTAGTTTATCGAGAAATAACAGTAGATTATCACTTGATAATCTCACTGCAAAAGCAGTGAAATTACTTACAAAAACTTATACCCTGCTTTTGTACATTTCATCCTGTCTGCTGCATCTATGCGGGGCGAAATAAATGATGTCACAATGAACGTTGCATAGCAATCACGCGCAAAATGACACGCTTAACGAAAATTTCACATTTTGTCTCATTTTTGCATTAAAGAAATAGAATAATCGTTTGTTTCAGTGATAGATAGATAAATATTTCAATTCGTGAACAAAGAAAGCTATATTTTCACTTGTGGCTCTGTCACTTGTGAAAATATAGCTTTTGTTGTTCACTCAGTGAAATATAAATCGATCTTACACTGAAACAAACGATTATCCTCTATTTATCCTCGGCTACACACACAAGAAGACAGGACAATCATAATTCTCTGTCTTTTTATGAAAAAAAAAAAAGATAATATGATAGGGAAATAAAATTATCAAAGAAAAACTAGGTGGTTGTCACAGGATAGCTGCTGTCGAGTCCACAAGCACTGGAGTTGGCAAGCACTTGATCAGAGCTGTAGATAAGTTTAATTTAAACCTTGACATGTGACCTTGACCTTTGAGCTATCTGAAAATTTCTTTCAAATAGCATATCTATGCATGGTGGAAAACAATTGTGCCAAGATATTTTTGAAATCCATCCATCCATAAATGTAGGAGATATGTTTCGGTCAAGCTAATTCTTACATTTAACCTTGACTTGTGACCTTGACCTTGGAGCTATCAGAAAATTTCCTTCAAAAAGCACATCTTCTCATGCTATGGACCAATTGACCATACTTATTTTGAAATCTATCCATACTCATAGGAGTTATTCCATGAACATATTCAAGATGAATTTGATGGCTCAGCACCAAATAGTTGTAACTGCCTATAAACATATAGACAGTTACAACTTGTTTGCGCTGAGCAATTGAATTGACAGACAAAATAAGAACTAACTAATGAACCCCAAAAACCACATAGTCATTGTGACAACTATGTCTGCATGTGGACATGACACAAATCTATTTCTTGAAATGTTAAATCATCTTTACTTTATACATGTTTATCTGGAATGATGCTGGTCTAAAATCAATAATTCATTCATCCCCAAAAGTATGTCAAAGGTCAATATAATTTGACTGAAAGAAAATCTTTGTAAAAGCTACAATCCATATACCTTTTTGAAATATTTCGCTGCTTTCTTCTCTGTGAACCTTTTCTCTTTGCTAATTCTATCAAACAGCTCTCCTCCTTCCATCATTTCCAACACCATTAGTAAATAACCACTGAAAGTTATAACTAGAGTTGCTTGAGCAGCTGATTTGCTCCACAGGCCTGAATCTACTGATATAATCAGACAAGAATTTAAGAGAATAAATGTTTATTTCAAGAAAATAAGTTTTTTTAAGTGTCATGTGCATTATTTGTGCAAAGAGAAACTCATGATACATGAATAACATATAGAAAATTGAACTCCATCTGATGAATACATTTTTTCATCAAACTACAATAATTTTGTGTAGTCAGATAATGGGTCACCCAAGGATCATATAAGTCAAATTTGGTTCACTTTGATATCCATCAATAAGAATCTGAGAAAATGATGTTCAAAGATTACACTATATAACATATAGAGAAATGACCTCCCCCCAAGAAAGACATATTTTTCATCTAATCACAATATTTTTTGTAGTTTAATAAAGGTTCAACCAAGGATCATACCAGTGAAATTTGGTTGAAACCCACCAATTAGATTATGAGAAAAGTGTTTTCAAAGTTTCTACTAGACTATATAACGTAAAGAGAAATGACCTTTACCAATATAAGACATATTGTTCATCTGATTACAATTTTTATTTCTAGACTGATAAAAGGTCAACAAAGGGTCACACAAGTGAAACTTGTTTTAATGGGATTTTTTGCACATATGACATCGTAGAAAATGTCTAGCACAGGCTTAAATACATGACTTTATTGAACGTACACATTGCTCATTTGGTATAGGCTTGAAGTGAAATAAAAATTCCATTGAACAACACCATCAGATGAAGGTGAATTGAACGAAATGAGAAGTAGAAATAGCAGGCAATTTCAACTCAGATCAGTTTGTTCAATCACCACAGACTTATCAGCATTGTTCCTTTTCTCACTCCAGAGGATTCATTTTGTGTGACAGGTAACATACTAACTATTTTTCTAAAATTAAATGAATCAGAACCCCGCATCACAGTGTAAAGTGAAGCCTCCCATCAGGCTGTGCATATGTGTAACTAGACTGATAGAAGTTGTTTCTCTATGCAAATGTACGATTGTAAGAAATGCCAAGCATGTCATGAATGAAAATCAAATTTCAGGCTTTTAAAAAAAAGCTCATTCATTTCAAAAATGAAACAAAGAATTCCAGGAAATAACAAGATGTGTTTGTGAAACACGAATGCCCCCGTAACAGCTTTTTTTTTCAAAGTTTGACCTTGACAGATGACCTTGACCTTGTCACATGACCTTGACTTTGGTACCAGCGGATGCGGATCATTGTGATCTATCATCATGCCATATATTAGCTTTGTATCTTAAATAGGCTTGAAGGTATTGGCAAGGTTAAGTTTTCGGGTTAAGTTTTTTCAAAGTTTGACCTTGACAGATGACCTTGTCCTTGTCACATGACCTTGACTTTGGTACCAGCGGCTGCAGATCATTGAGATCTATCATCATGCCAAATATTAGCTTTGTATCTTGAATAGGCTTGAAGATATTGGCAAGGTTAATTTTTCGGGTTAAGTTTTCGGACAGACGGACGGACAGACAGACAGACAGACAGATGGACAGACAGACAGACGGATGGACAGATGGACAGACGGACATGAGTAAAACAATATGCCCCCGATCTCTCAATACAGGGGCATAAAAATGACATTGTATAATAGAGGGCTTAGAAAAACACTGTTGTAAGTGCCTGTGTAAAAAAAGATGATAACGACAGATATCAATTGGCTGGCGTGAAATAATATTAACTGCCTATAATTATATAGGCAGTTACAACTGTTTCAATGAGTTATCAAATATACATGTACTCAAAGCTTGTGTTTGACCCTTAAACCAAAATATGAAAATATCTTATTTTGACCCTTAGAAATCCCTCCCAAGGGAGTCATTTTGACCTCCCTTGAGTAAAAATTCTAATGGTTTAAACGGAATTAGATCATCCAAATTCTCAATGATGTATCTTGTATACTTTATAGAATTCTTCTTATTATTTTTTCCCTTTATATCATGACAATAAAAGGTCAGTTCATACCTAAACTTGTAAAATTCTACTCACAATTTACCTGTTTTTACCCCCTTTAAAATGAATTTTGACCCCCTAGAATTTCATGGTTTAAGAGTCAATGATTCCCTAATTTCAAACACTAGCACAAGCTCTGGCACTACCCCTCAAATAACAAGGATTTTAGAGTATCATGTTTTTTGGAAAAAAGAAACAGAATAAAGAATATTTGATCATTTTCTTACTTTGCTTGTTTTTCTCGGGGAAACTGTATATCATTAGCGTAGATATCCACTACACTGACAACATTTTGGTGAACGCTACACATTACATGAAGGTTGGCTTCTGATCTAGCTTTTGGTGTATCTGGTAGACATTTGAGGGCAAATCTTTGACCAGTCTTCTTCAACATGCAAGGCCTGACAAAGTTAATCAATATATCCATTTACAAATTAGATTGAAATAGAATCAGATTAAGCAAAATATTTATTAATCCAAATGCTTAATTCTGATAGGATGATAAATGTGCTTCATTGTATTCTTCAATAATTTCTGTTAAAGTGAAGACTTTACTAAATTATTAGCTTCAACTATTGCATTTTTTTAAAAGATGAATTAAAGATAAATAAATAAAATTAAGAGCACCCCTGCAGATGCCATTGCTTGGCTGCAGGTGCTGGACAATGCAATCTAAGGGGCATAACTCTTAATAAAATGCTTTTACTTATTGAAAACCTGGGTAGTTCTAGTAATTGAGATCACACATGCATTGTTTCATGAAGATAAATCTTCAATAACAACTGAAAGTTAAAGTTTTTGATGCCAATGAAAAATGATGCCAAGCTAATGGGAATACCTTGTTTTTTGTGTTTTTTTTTCTTTCAAAAACAGCTCTGCAAAATATTGACCATTGCCTAAAAGTTTGTCCATATGAAAATTGCCTAAATATGGTAGAATCTATTTCATTGAATGGTACTTAAATTATAAAGAATAAAGAGACTCTCTTTATTAGAGTAAGCACATTATTTGAAACTGAAAAATATATGTGATCAGTCATGCAAAAAGGGACCATCTGGGAATTCTGCAAAATTAATATTTGAAAAAGAGATTGGTTCTAGAACAGCCAAACCAGAGGTCCCATTTCAAAAATTCTTTCACAGGAAGGTTGATTGATCATTTTAGATTAAGAAAATAACAAAAAGCAAAAAGTGTCGACGCTTGTCAGTCTGCTAACTTTGTGCAGTCTGACTAGGGTTGACACTTTATGCACTTATGGTTCTTTTTTGTGTGACCAGTCACATATCTTATTATCAAATATAAGAATGCACTTTATCATTACCTTACAGGTCCACTTATTCCAGTCCCAAGCTTCTGGTTCCATTCCACAGTATAATCTTTAAGAATTGAATGTGTCTGAATACAAAAAATATGTCATAGTTAAATTAAACATCCGTCACATTTGTGAACTCGTGATATTTCACAATGTTGATCGAGGTTTCCTAATGAAAATCATTAGGAAACCTCGGTTAGCACTGTTAAATTTCATTACATCCAAAAGTTGAAATGTTGCAGAACTATTATGGGTCCACTACCTTAATTGACTTATCCACCATATTTTTATGGAAAACAGCACAATTTCTCCGTTCCCTCAGCTTGTTCTACCCTATGAGTATGACTCAGTGCAAAACAGCTGTAACTGCCTATATGTTTATACTCAATTACAACATTTTGGTCAGCGCCATTGATATAACAGTATTTTCCATTTAAGTCCACATGTGCAACCTCTTTCAAAATGGTTAATGGCCTAGTTTGCTTATTGCATTTTTTGTCAAAATGAGAAAAAGATCATCATGGAAAGATTTTTATATTTTCCACAATATTGCATTGAAAATAATTGATGTTGTCACTGGATGTTATTAAAATATAATGCTTTGTTTAATCTTCAACAACAAATTTCTTCCACTTTCATTTATAAAAAAAAGGAAATAGTGAAAAAAATTATGGAAATAAAAAAACATGAAACAAAGCAGAAGTTGGTTTTCAAAAATCAATATGATTTTAGTTATATATATGTATTAGAATCTATGCACCTTCTACAACCAATAATAAAAAATCAGAACTTCAGCTCAAAATATCTTGCAGCGTTTTTTCCTCAGGCTTTCGGGAATGGCTTCGAAACCAAGCATTTTGGGAACAATGCGGTCATTTCATAAAAAATGGAAAAAATCTTATTATAGTGGTTTTAGACAAAAACTTAAGTATTGTGGACAATTTACTACCAGAATTAAGTTGTCTTTACCTCTTAAGACATTCAAATTTAAATTGAACTGAGAAACATAATATTTGATTCTTAATTTTCTCTTTAGGAGTTTGGAAAGGTCATTGAAATTGGTAATTGGGATTTTTTTTTTCATGATTTGGGGAAAAAATGTCACTTTTTAGCATTGGGAATGGGTCCTCTTTAGGGTACCAGTCCAAAAAGGAGAAAAAAACACTGTCTTGACAGCCAAAAGCAGTCATCCATGACAGGAACTAAATAATAAAACCCTTTAGAGTCATGTAAATGTAATTCAAAATAACAATATTCACCATAGTCTATGCAATGTTGATTTCATTGAGGTATGAAACTCAAAACCTAATTCGATGTATGAATATGTGAAGCAGATTCATATATGAGTGTGATTAAGTTTTTCGTTTCAAACTTTTATGAAATCAACAAAATATAATCTTCATATCTTATAATCTAACATCATAATACAAAAAAAGCTGCCTGAAAACACATAAAAAAATGATATGTTCCTAATTCACTAAATCCCCCGTCACAGCAATTTATTTTAAAAGTTTGACCTTGACAGATGACTTTGAAAGATGTCTATTGACAAGAAAACCTTCATTTTCAATATAAGCATTGACACTCAAATTGTGTTAAAGTTTAGTTATCCGAAAACATTTAGTTTGAAGATGAAATTTTTGTTGACAGACAGACAATATACCTCATATCAGACATAAAGAAAAAAAAAAGTTTGATTAAATAAGCAATGCAAAGTTGAAAAAATGTATCCTCTTTCTGATATGCTGATTGGTTTAAACTTATTTATTTTACATTGATTGAGAAACAATTAAGTTCTTACAACTCAAGATTAATCCTGTACTATTCTCCTTCCTGGAAAATTCACCAGCACTTGCGCCAAATGTGTGAGCCAATGAAAGAACCAAGATCAATAGGCCCCTCCTGGGAATCAAACTCAGAACCTTTGAGTCAAGAGGCTGATGCTGACACCACACCCATATGCTGACCAGGGCTCTCGGAAACGACAGTAGTGTCATCTGAGACGCCAACTTTTCTCAACGGACGACAAAAAATCATATCAAAGGATTACACCGAACGACAAGTTTTTCTAAGGCACGCGTCCCGACTTATGACCTCTCAGCTGTGTATAACATGTATTTCTTTGTTTACGTAAGTTAACTGTCGAATGAAAAATCGATAATAGCCATATCTGAAGTCCGATAGACGAGTGCGGTAGGCGTGGCGTTAATTGACGCCAACAGCCAATCGTAATGGGTTATTCGTAGACCTTGTAGGCGGAGCTTGATTATCAATGAATGAAATCTAGACTCTGCCCGGCAATGTGTTTTGGCGAAACATGTGAACCATTAATATATTGATTGAAGCAGTTGATTCACTAATTATATACCGGTAATTCGACCAGGGCCCCAATTAGACGAAGGCAATAGTAAAACAACATAATCGACCCGATTTATTCGTAACAAGTAATTGATTAGTCTGTGTTCTTCGAACTGTCCCGAATCTTTTTTACCTTTTGTAAAATCAGTAATTAGAGTAAAAACAATTATCAAATTAAAGAAATGTTCCGGAAAAATACGAAATGAATTATCACTAGCGGTGAATCTCTGAAACGCTGTGCATGTGCTTAATTCCGTCGGATAACGTATTTCAAAAATGGAAAGCTCTGAATCAATAATCTGAAAAAAAAATGAACACAAATCAAGAGACAGGTGTTTCGGAAACTTTAATTATTTCAATCTAAAAAAAAAAAAGAAAAAGAGATAACCAATGCAGTTCAAACATACAATCTTTTGTAATTAATATCAATTCTGAACTTTTTCTCTCAATTGACAACATCTGCAAAGAGAATCATGGCATAGACTTACCGGTATATGTTGAGATTTTTTAAAGTCTAAATAAATATAATAACATTTTTTGACTTCTTTTTAACTTCTGTCAAAAAGAAGATATAACTGTTTCAAAGACTTGCTTTTGTACTAGTCAATGGTTTTAAACTGAACTGGGAAATGTTTTGTCATCTACTGGGCCCATCTCCAAAAGTGAATAAGAAAATGTAAAAAGCATTGGGATGAAAGCAGAAAATGTTTCTTTTACAAGCAATTCCTTCTTTTAAACCAATGTTTTCCTTTAAATAACCATTCTGATGACCAAAACATTGGATTATGTGGTAAAGGGTTAATAAATTGTAGTTACAATATCATAGTTTTGCACGGTACAAAATCCATCCCCATAATGATGGAATCCAACTTTTTTGTGTGGAATCCAACTTTTTCTTAAGTTGGATTCCTGGAATCCTACTTTCAAAACCCTAGTGAGAGCCCTGCTGACGAGGAGATTAGGGACAGAAAGGCAAGTAGTTTTTTGTCTTTTATCACATTCTCTACCCTACTTCTGTATGGAATATTTATCAATTTTTTTCATTTTTTTATTCTAACATGTTAAAATTACCTTTATTTCAAAGCCGTTTATTCTTCCTCCTTCCGCCATGTTTTATCCGGATACTACTACAGTTCTTTCTGGCTATCATTATCGTTATTTCCCATCATGTCACGTCATTTTTTCCCTTCACTAAGATAAATTATCCGTTTCAAATTAAAATTCTTGTCATTTTTATCAAATTTTCTGATAAACCTAGTCTCAATTCGCATTTTTGAGGGATTTTCACAACAAAATTTCCAACATTTAAGCGTCCTAGTAACAAGAACAGTTTCGAGAGCGTCTTGAATACACTGATTTTAATTCATCAAGGTACTTAGAGTATTAGACTCGCGAGGCTGTTCGATCTACGCTACGCCCCGATTGATTGAGGCAGGCTCGTCAGACAACTGGTAAATACGATTTGTTACTTCTAGTGATGCACAACGGTGGCCAGTTCGCTGGAAAAAGTAGTGTCTTAAACAGCGGACTACCAGTAAAAGCAAATGTGACCACGCAACAAAAAGTCTGCCATCTGGGAACCGCGCCGTGAGATCACCCGGAGCCGATCGCATTTGAAAAAAATCCTTCACAAAACATGAAGATTGAGTTATCACTTTTGTTTCTAAAATTCAGCCAACTGTACTAAGAGCGATCCTAATCATTTCCCGTTGATTATATTGATAACTAACCCGGCAACACCGACTTTGGACCGGGCCGATTCGGCTTTTACACGACCAGGTTTCCTTAGAATTTTTACTTATTTTTTTTTTAATTTTCCACCATGAAAGGCCTAAACAGGGAGGTTTGAATCACGAAGAGGCATGTGTAAATCAATTTTTTGTTCCGCCAAATTCACGGCACTGAGGTATATATGTTGTAGTGGAGCAGCTACAGACGGAAAAAAGCAAGCTAGTTCAGTCACGGTGACTTGGATGGTCAGCAAAGTCACCTAGGATATCTAAATTTGCAGTGACCCCACTACCTGGATGTTTTCTTAATCGGATATTTCAGTCATAGCGCGGCGGCTGGAGCACATAACGATGGGTTCCTGGTTTTCTCATACCGCCAGTAGCCTACTACCATCACATCCTTTCGGCCTCGCCACCAGCTGCTATCCCACATAGGTCTACGATTATCATCCCATTGGTAGTAGACAAATAGTCGGATAGGATGAGTGCCGCCGTCGGGGATTGAACCAACGGCCTCCATTTATTTTGACAGTCTGGCGTGTTAAATTTGGTAGATAATTACCCATTTCAATTCCAGCCGCATATTTAGCAGTGTTATGGCCCTGATTGGGTTAAGGACGTCCAAATCCATTTTTATGTTACTAAAAGCACCCATTTGCCAGTCCTAAGACATAAAACGACCAGATCAGGACACCTCGTACCAACTGAACCACGCTGCAGGGATTATCGTGCGCATGTCACTGAAGGAAAGTGGTGTTTGACCCTTAAACAAGGAGTTTGATTGCCAAAAGTTCAATTTTGACCCTCAAAAATTACCTGGAGGAGATCAGTTTGGCTTTCTGAATTTCCGATGGTGCAATGTGTGCAAGTTTATTTGAATAAAATGTTTTCTGTATTTTATCAAAAAGGATCTATATAAATATGTCAACGTAAACAATAAAGTGTCTTAAGACTCTTTATTGTTTGGTCTGTTCCATTTATATAGGTCATTTTAACTTTTTAATTGATATATTCATTAGTTTGCGCGCTTTTTCGATCCATTTAAAACCAGTTTTGTCCCTCCATATTTGCAAGTTTGAGGGGTTAATGGCTCCTGACCTTGAAAAAGCTAACACGGACTCCGCCTAGATCTTTCTAAGTTTAAACTAGTATCGGTAGCTTTAGGGGCAGTAATCCAGTCAAGCAACCAGTTTAAGTACCAAGGGCGTAACTATCATTACTCACATTACGCAAGTGCGTAATATGAATAAATCCTCTATAAAATGTCGATTATGAATGATCATAACATCGAAACTACAGCTTACTTAAGTTGTAGTTAAGGTGTTTTGATTTTCACCAAAAACTCAAATCATAGAAAAGGGAGCGGACGGAGAACATTCATCTTTTGGTACAGTCCACATAATCGCCTTTATCCTATATATTCCATGTTTGTCGCCTTCTGAGTGCGTATAAATTTCAAAATCCTAGTTACTCCTATGGGTACCATAGGATGACTTTGACCAATTATTAAGTATGTTTGAGATGTTTTGCTTTTTTTTTTGAAAACATATTCGTTTTTGTGTCCAGGATTTAGAATAAATTTCATCATCACATCTATCTATAACCCGAATTTGCTTTCGAGAGCCTTGATTCCAGTACATTTGTATACAAAACACAGGTCAAATGAGAGAATTCTACTAATAGCAAAATTAATTTCATCTCTAAAATAATAAAACTTGACAAATCTTGTCAAAATGACCACTAACCTTTACCTTGACACGATTTTTACAAATTTATAAACAGCCACAGGATAAGTGACAGGAAACCGTCACCCTTCCTTTAGCTATTTATCGCTCTGTGATAGTTTGCCATCACACGTTTCAGAATTTTGAACATGTTGGATAAGGGAGACCGGGCTAGTTGATGCATCTTTTACATTTCTATATTTTTATTTTCTGTTTTTAATTTTTTCAAAAAGCCAGTGCGTGACATTTCCAACAATTTCGTCTGTGCACAACGTTAAGACTCAAATCAGCCTATGCAGTCGTACAGTCTGATCAGAGTCTTCACTATGTGCTGTATAGATAGATATGATCTTAATGCCTCTTCAGGTGGCCAGCATATATTCTTATTGTATTTTGTCGTTATCTATGTTGCCCAACGGGTATATATCTCGCACATTTGTAAATGTTGGATTTGTCAGGCACAGGCTCATTTAACAAAAATGACCAACTTACATTGTAGGTAACTCCTGTGCATCACAAGGCCCCTTACACGGTGCTAGTTTATACACCAAAGCTTGTAAAATTCGATAATCATATCTACAGACAACTAAAAATCCTTTCTTTTAAATGCATACCAGTCTTATATTCGACATAGTTTCCTTCTAAGTACATTTGTTAAATTCACCCTGGCGAGTTAAGTGACGTTCTATGGCTAACTATAGATTGTTATTGTCATGCACGTCAGTCATCTGTCCGTGTAAAGCACTTTTTGGTTAAAGTGTTGTCCTAGAGTTTTGTTTATTTTCCTTTTCTGAAAATGTCTTACTTGTATTAAATTTCTTTCTTTCATCGTAATGTCCTACCATATTGTGGTTATTCAGTCACACATTCTCAATCGCAGAACATTATAGGCCTCTGGGCAAAACCAACCCGCGTGAGTGACGAATTTGAAAATTGCAATAACGATTTTTTTTTATATAATTTTTAATTTTGTTTTTCCCCAACTTTCTTGCCATTCCAATATGATTTTACGCATATATTGTAATCATACTCTGCATGTTTGGCAAAACTGAAAAAGCAATGCATTTGTTAGTAAGACATAGTTAGTCTTATAGATCATCGAATTGTTTATATGCATGAGGTCGATGGATGACCAAAATCTTATAACTGCAGCTAAATATTCAGCGAAACTGTAGTTTTGCAGTATTTTGTGACCAATGCAACAATATATGACTGTTATTAATTTCATTTTAGTAAAAATCGTTCTTTGGTGTGACTAAGCCTACCTCAAAAATGTTTGTCAACTAGCCTCGTAGCGTTGTGTATCAACTAGCCCAGATCCAACATAAGTTGTTCTAAATCTCCTGTGTAATTCAACTACATGGGCTGGTCCAAATGACACCCCTATAACGCTTGCCGACTCCTCATTCTCTCTTGTGAACCGTATATAATTCTAAAGCTTGCTTTGATGTGAATCAAATAACGGATTATGGGAAAATCCGAAATTTTACTTTTGTACTGAAAAGTAGCATAGCTTAGTCTCAAATTCATTACAATAATATCAAATTGTCCGAAATGACGTGTTTCATCTACAAAGGGCATGTTCAACATCTCCGATTACTTAGGTCCTTAAATTGCGGGATATATCAACTAGCCCCATGCATCAACTAAATGTAGCCAAGATTTTCCCTACTATGAAACTTAGCGGACTTTGTATATCAAGAATTGACATATTAATTTCATTAACAATACTAAAAACAAAATTAAAATGGATTTTCTAACCCTGTCAAAAGAAGATCATTCAATTGATTTGGCAATTTTTACATCTGTTATGACAAAACTTCAAAAGCTATTCTCGAAAATAATCAAAGTACTTGACCGACGGTAAAGAAATTGAAGATAATCGTTTGTTTCAGTGTATGATCGATTCATAATTCATTGGGTGGACAACAAAAGCTATATTTTCACTATTGGAGTGATTCTTTAATACGAAAATCAGACGAAATATGAACATTTTAAGACAAATTTTCTTATAGCGCGTCATTTTGCACGTGATTGCCATGCAATGTTCATAGTGACGTCACTTATTTGGCTCCGCTTAGATGACATCATATAAGGTGAAATGAACGAAAGCGTGATTTAAGCAAAATGAAAATCTACCATTATTCATCGATAAACCACCAAAAAGCATTATAAATGGGTATAATTCGACCCAAAAACTCCCATTTACAGGACAATGCCTCGTGACACCAGTACAACAACATTTCATTGGAGACCTGCAAGTACCAGCTGCCAATCCCATTAAAGCGCCTTACTTATCGCCCATTCACGGGACATACAGGACGCTTGTCAAAATACTATTTATCAAGTGTTGGATGAAAGTTGATCGAGTCGGAATTCGAACTTATGATACCAGTATTGACAGTCCAACGCGTTACCGAATTAGCTAACCAGGGTCGGCCTAAGAAAAAAACGACTCTCATTTTCCAATTAATACATTCCACGCATTTCCATTTCAAGAAGGTAGTCAGTGTGAATTTTTACTTTATCACCCCAATAAAAACTCTCAAAAACGTCACATAGTTAAGAACATCGTGAAATTGACTGTCATTCGGATAAAAACTATTCTAAATCGCTCAATCAGCGCTCCATTTATTCATTCCAAACACTCACTAAAAAGGCATACATTAAAAAGGCTTCAAATCACTAAAGATGAACAGATCAACAAATAAATTAAAATTAATAATAATTATAATGAAAATAATAATAATAATAAAAACGGTAGAAAAATCAACGATGTCACTGACATAATTCAATTTTGTAAGCGTATTATGTGTTCAAACAAAAAACAAAAGCTATTCAGAGAACCTGTATGCATATTACATCAAATTCACTCAAAACTCGCTCCGCTCACTCATTCGATTTCATTCCAAAATCATTCCAAAATACTCCATCCTGTCAATTTCACGATATTGTTAACTTGAAATAAAATCGCGACAAAGCCCCATTGTAAATGGTTTGTTTTACAGAAAATTGGCATTCAGTGAAGTCTTACACTTTTGTAAAGATAAATTTCGGACTCCAATACTCCAGCATTAAACAAACAAGAACACGCGCTTGTCACCGCCATCATGGTAAAACTCAATGTAAAACAATGAAGTCCATAGCAGTTCGTTTGTCCGGTGTTCGGTATACTATTGTCGTATATCCAACCAAACACTCTCTGTAGCAGAACACCCCCAAATGCGTCCCCGATCATCATTGCTCCCCAGTTTCGACCGAAATATTTCATACCGAAAAATTCACTTACAATGGTTGGTACCAAACAAAAGAGAGCCCCATTTGGTATTCCAATAGCTAAGTTTGCTAAAGTGAAAATAACTAAATTGTTTGACAAAAATATACAAATGAACAAAACGATAGTCTGAACTATATTGCACACAAAAAGAATCGCGATCCTTGGTACCTTGTGTAAAAGCAGGTCTGATATATATCCTGAAAGAAATTTGGAGACTACAGCGGAAACTGGATTCATAGTAGTGAAAAACGTACTGTGTTGCTCTAGGTCGTATGCCTTGAGGAATGCGGTTATATTTGTTTGGAAAGTGGTCTGAACTCCTGAACATATAACAAAAGACCACATAAGAAACTGGAAATTAATGTCTTTAAATAATTTAAGTCCAGTTAGATCGCCACCTCTCGGTGGGCCTACCCAGTCATCACTCTTTAAATTTGTGTTTTCATCTAATTCTACGTAGTCAATGACATCATCTTGGCCAGGAATTTCACGGAGAACCACAAGTTCGAGAAGTCCAGTCACTCCGAACGCAACCGCCGAGGTAAGATAGAATCCGCTGAGATTTTGATTTTGTTCATCCGTTTCGTGACCATTTTTAAACAACAAGCCATACAAAAGGGCTAATAGTGCCGTTCCAATGCTGAAAAACGCGTCCAAAAGTCCGATGATTTTGCCTCGATGTTTGGGACGAAAGTTATTCATGTTAATTGGTAGTGCGGCCATGAAAGTGAAACTGGCTCCAAGTCCTGGAAAAGATTACCAAAGGAATTCTTTGATATCAACAAAACGGGGTCCTACAGTAAAGTAGCCGGGTCGTATGGGTCTTTTGTAAAGTTCTGGAGTACATGCTTTGAATGCAGATTTTTAGTAGTTTCCCATTTAATATTATACTTTCAGGTTAACTCAAAACTAAAGTATAGACGGACATTGGAACCTAACTTCAAATAAGAATTGGAGCTTCACCTCATTTCAGAAGTTGCGTCCAAAAGGTTGCAATTGACTCGCATAATATAGTTTTTACGAGGGTTGTTAAATAATTAACCGGATTTTGCCAAGCAAAATTTTATTTCTGAAGCAATCAAACTAAATTTTGTATCATTCCTTGTCGGAATTCAATCCACATATGGTTATGTATAATTGATATAGTTATCGAACATAGCGCGCGCATTTGCCATATAAAATGTCGTGGTAACGAGTACCCGGCGCAGCAGATAAAATAATTCATATATTTGGTCTTCGTTTGTAAATATTCTTTCTTTCCTAACTGTTGAAACATTTGAAAATTAATTGAGTTGCTGGAATAAGTTTTACAAATGCCAATTCTTAATTTGACGTAATTTGACCGTAGTGTTTTTCTATAAGGTTCGTTTAAAATGTGGCGGGATATGTGGTTCTAGACGACGTCAACTGAATGCTCGGAATTTTGACTTTTAATTATTCTATTCGTTATCTACAAAAATAACGAAAGACATACATCAAACACTCCTCACGCTGAGAGGGAATGGCTCATTCTTCCATATGCTTAATTTTCATCGGCGAAGACACTTCCGTGTCCATGAGATAAGAAAAAGAACGGACAGAGAGAAACTTGTCAAAGCAACTGCAGGGACGTCAATAGCCGAGTCTGTGGAAGATATAGGCGACTAACTAATGGGTACATTTTTGAGAACTTTGATGTCGTACCGTTCGATTTTACCTTTATATAAACCATATAAGCACAGCTTAATTACAGGAACATTGATTTCATCCTTCTTCCAGGAATAGCGAGCCGTGACAAGCTAAATTACACAACACCAAATGTCTCAATTCTCGACAACGTCGTTAGCGTCATGTACTGTGTACCGCCACCTAATACCCATGTATTTTTGTTTGCGTGTGAAATGAATATACATCGTTCAACTGCTTCAGGGTCTGGCAAATTTGATTATATAAGCTGTCCCGTTTATCTGAGTATACTTTTTTTCTTATAGCGATATATCAGTGATTATTTGACCTAATTCGGATAAAAAATGAACATCCCTCGTAAAGTCATTAATACTTTGTTGTGGGTCTCAGACTTACGATTCTTTAAACCCTGGAAAATATTTGGTAATTGAAGCGCATCGCATGTATTTAACCTTGAAATCGATCAGCGGTGGATTCAAATAGCTGTTATCGCAATATTTTGTTCTAACAACCATTATAATTGTCCTAGAGTCATAGGAAGTCCATCTCTTTAAAAATTATCAATAATTAATTATAACTATTACTAATCATGGGTACTTTTAATTACATGCTTCACATGTTTTTTCGGTCGCACAGCTGATTGTCTTCCTGACACACTTTGAGCAGAAATGCTCACGTTGTGGAGCGAATGACATTCAGGTGAGCCTAACTGAGCATATCTTAACTGAATGTGTAAGGGTGTATGACTGCTCAGTGCATTTCCTACAAAAAATTAGGTCGTTATTTCCTACAGATGTTACGCAATCTCTTCTGTCAATGAATTCAAAAGATTATATACATGCCTTGTTTGGAATAAACTTACAGTTTTATCTTGTTCTAGGCGACAATTTTAGGTCATTCTACTGCACTGTTGTACTGTTTTTACATAGAGCGTGGTTGGATTATAGAAAACCAATATGAAATATTCAATCTTTGATTGTCAGCCAAATTGGTTTAATTCAGCTCACATAAGCTGTAGTTATGATCATTGTGGTCGACGATTTACACTGTCTTTTGAAACATCATAAATAATCGATAAAAGTCATTGGTCGATGCTTTTCATTTCGTTTCGGTTAAGCTTTGGCGAAATAATGACACATTAATTAATTTATTTTCATTTAAATAAATGGTGACCATAACATCACACAAACAGTCTTGTTGCGCTGTATTGTGTTATGAAATGGTAGCCTAATAGTATGACTGAAACCTATTATTGGAGGAGCTTGCTGCTTTGACTCGTGGATCGAAAACAAATGTTCTGGATTCGCGGGTCAAATAGCGTGTTTTGATAGATAAATATATCTCACAATACAAAACTGTAAGTAATATCGCATCTTCATGTATGCTTTTTCCTTATCACCTAGTCTTTCTTCTATCGTTTTTTTTTCTTTCTTCTTTCATACACTCTATACGTTCAAATGTTTTTCACATTTCACAACTTTGTTATAAATTTGATGTATATTTGTTTTAACTTATAATCTTCATATATGGAGGAAATAAAGAATATATAGGCAGAAAATGTCTCTTTTATAATATATAATATATTAGTGTCTTAAAATATCAATCTGATCTAGTCGAGGTTTGGGGTGTTTATCATGACTCGACATAGTCTCATCATGATAATTTCTCAAAACTAAGACAAATTGACATTGATATTTAAGACACTTACATATTATTTATTTATCACACACTCGTTTTTTTTCAAAACTTTAAAAATCAAAGATTTTGATGGTAGTTGTTCTGGTAGAGGTCAGAATATGCAAATTATTTCTAGCAAAAAACTGGCTGCTAACATTTAATGCTAGGTGTGCAGGTGATATCAGGTAGGTTAGGGAGTCTCGATATACGTATATGAAGCACCTGCGCGTGTCAATACAAGCTTCTTTGCAAGACTTACCTCTTCAGACATGTTTATATATAATACATACTTAGTGTATTGTATGAAAAAAAAATATCTATCGAGGTTGGGAGAATTGATCATTGTCGAGCTTTTGCCGAGACAATTATCAATTCTCACAACCGAGTTAGATATTTTTCCATACAATGCACCAAGTATGTACAGTGGAATATCTATATGTCGAACTTCGGGGGACTCACCAAAAAACTTCGGCGTATAGAAAGTTCGACGAAGAGATAAAAGGCGATCTTCAGGACGAAGACATATGCGGCCATCCTCACACTTAGGTACGACGGAAACTGGTGGCGAAATAACGGACGTATTTGATTATAGTGATGAATTAATCGAATATAAAAGATAATTCTTATTTTTATTTTTTTTTTTTTTTTACATTTTCTTTGTTTATAAACATCATATAAAACATGCATTTTAATCAAAGAGCAAAAACATTTTCAAACAAGGCATTTATTTAAAAAAAATCATAAATTAGATGTATGAGACAATGACTTTTGTGTTAGAGATCAGAGATCAGAGATTTCGCGTTTCTCAAGCAAAAACATATCTTATAATGATTTCTACGTTATACAATTTCCTGGACAAATCATTCTCGGATTGGTTACCAAGTCCTTCCTTGGGTACGTCATGTTGGTCGTTGTTGATGGCTATCCCCCGTGACTACCGGGTACTTCACCAATCAAGCCCCGCGTGGCATAGGCTTTATATGATTGCGTTGTCAATGAGAATTACAAATTTAACGTCGTAGGTCACATGTATTTTGCCGACCCTTTTCATTTCAAAACAATAAATCACTTAATCTTTCACATTCTCTATCTGTTACAAACAATCAAACCCAATCAGGTAAACAATCGATATCCAATACTGAGATCGCGTGTGTCAATTACCGTGTTTGACAGGTCGAATGTGTGAAAAACTACGTCGATTGCAATTTTCATCAATCAAGGTTGGGGTTCGTCGTAAGGAGGTGTGAATGCACACAAACAATAGTGATGGGACCTTGAAATAGGTTCGACCTACGGAAAAATTTCGAGCAATGGATAACGACGTATGGAGGTTGAAATACATAGAAATAAAGAGTAAATAGATCGGGACTTGAAAAATACTTCGACGTAGAGATAACTTCGTCTTATGGACATTCGACGTAAAGATATTTGACTGTATTATATTTATCTTATAACCTCTATTTGTCTTGTTTTCATCGGTGTTTCTAACAGAAATGCAAGTTTCTTAAAATAACCGCATTATATCTAAGTTCTAAAAATAACTATGTGATATCATGAAAAAAATCACATGGGATGTTATCACACGGATATTTGTATAGTTAATAGATAAAAAACTTAACTATTTACCTGTGATAAAGAAGTAAATATATTGAAGCCAAGCATGGTCATGGTAAAACTCTTTCTGTAATGTTGTGGACCATAGTAGAAGGAATCCGAGTAGTGATATCACCATGGCGAGGAATGACGTCACACGAGTTCCATAGCGTTCGCATATATAACCAGCTGGTAATGCAAGGGAGATTCCGAAATGGCCCATAGATGCACACATTTCCACTGAATTTAGAAATGCACAGTTTTTGATATAAGCAGTTGTACTATACATGTAATTTGGGTTACGGTAGTGGACCCTTAATATTTCCGCAACGTTTTGGAAGTAATGAACTTTCACAGTGTTACAGTGATTTCCATATTGATTTTCTTTAGGAAATCTCGGTCAACATTGTGAAAGTTCGTGAGTTCCGAAATGTTGCAGAACTATAACGGCTCCACTAGAATTGGGCATTACGCAGCGTCAACCAATCTTTCCGTTGTACATAAGAGCGAATTTCACTCATTCAAGTGGCTCTTATCAGAGAGTATCCATAGGCGTATCTAGGACTTTAAAATCTATACGCACTCAGAAGGCGACCAACATAGAATATCTAGGATAAAGGCGATATGAGGACTGTGATAAAAGTTGAATATCATCCGTCCTCTCCATTTTTATGATTTGAGCGTTGGTGAATAATCAAAGCATCGTAACTACAGCTTAAATAAGCTGTAGTTTCGATGTTATGATCATTCATCAGCGATATTTTTCAACAGAGGATTATTTCTTTTACGCACTTGCGTAAATTGCGTAATGGGAGCTACGCCCTTGGTACCGGTGGATCCAGGATTTCTGTAAAGGGGGTTCGAACCTACAAAAAGGAACATAACTTAAATTTTTTATATTCTTTAATTTCCTGAATTTAATTTTGTTTAAGGAATAATTCCTGTCTTTTGAGCATATCAACCAGTCTGCCTAAGGCCCTTTCCACAGAAATCAAGATGAAGGGGGGCAGTCAACGACTGTGCTAGTGCTCTTTGTCTATATACTGTCTGCCAAAAGTCTGTTCACAGCAGAAATATGTCTTGAACAGAAGAAAGGTTATTGAAATCTGCATGAAATAATTGGGCTTCAGACAGTGGTTCGTTTACACCCCCGATAAATCCGCCAATGGTGAGCATTGGCAGATCACTGAACCCTTGACCATCTACGCGACACGTCCCTAGTTGATCAGTTGACGTTAATAACCATATTTGGAACACAGATAATATACCTCCAAAAGTGCGTTAGATGACGTCGTTAAGACGTGTTTTTAGAGTGAATTTTCACATGTGTAAGACGAAGATATCTCAAATAGCTCCCGTTATCTTCTTTTACAGAAAGCCATCAGAGATATCCCTGTCTTACATATGTGTAGGATCACATTCCAAATGATGTCATCACAACGTCTTTATGAAAGTTTTCGCGGTATTTCTATCATCATGTTCAAAAATGGGTTTTAACGTGCAAAAATTGTGTTTATATGAGAAAAAAAATCCGTGACTCTGTTTTTTGACATGACTCGCTGAATAACATCTCTATTCCAGATTCGGTTAAGACCAGCTTATCTCAAACAGAATCTCATGGCAGATACTACATATCTGGGATGAATGTTCGCTTTGATAGACAATGGTAAAACTATGGGTGAAAATTGTATAGTAACGGATCTTACCGTCTGACTGCGAGTATCTAAACGTCGCCTTTAGAGCATTAGCGTATGCTCCAAAAGAGTAGATGGAGCCGGCCATTGTCATACCTAGACACCCAACAACAAGGGTAGCACCCCTCATCACTGTTGATATTCTGTCAGGCATCACCTCTTTCCTTTACCGTTCACAGACTAGTGCTATAAATCATATAAAAATCAAGATAAGAGCGAATATTGACACAGAAACAGACTTTATTATCCTTACCGTTTATTGATTAAGTACGCTTTGGAATAATGACAAGGCGATTTCAAAACATATAAGTCAAACGGACTATACAACGGTATTTGTTTTAGATAAACCGAAGAAATTTCAGAAATTTACGGATTCAAGTTATT
Source organism: Fragum whitleyi (assembly GCA_948146395.1). Taxonomy (NCBI): domain Eukaryota; kingdom Metazoa; phylum Mollusca; class Bivalvia; order Cardiida; family Cardiidae; genus Fragum; species Fragum whitleyi. The sequence goes on from OX411553.1 coordinate 27,994,507, forward strand.
CCACGAAACATGTATTGCCGTTTGTGAATTGACGTCACCAAATGCATTATGACGTCATATTTACAACACAAATACATTGCTGCATGTTCTTTGCTCCTTTGCATAGATATTACACTAGTGTAATAACACCCCTTCAATATATTCAACGGTGTAATTTCAAACACGCGACGAAGGTGATACGAAAAAGAGTCTTACCTCTTAATTTTGTTGACACTTTTATCTTTTAAGAATCGTTTGCTTACAGTTAACAACATCGTGAAATTCACAAGGTGAATGATTTTGGAATGAAATAGGAGTGAAATTGAATGAGTATGAGGAGCGAGTTTTGAGTGAGTTTAATGGGAGGTAATCCTTTATCGCAAATTTTGTTCAGGATGAACAAAATAAGCGATATTGATTACCTCCCTTTAATAAAATATGCAAATAAATTCTATACATAGCTTCCTATTTCTTCAATAACCTATGATACGTTAACAATTTGAATTATATCAGTGAAATCGCGATTCTTCTCTATCCAAGTTTATTTTGAATGCCGTTGTTGATTCTATATCTTTCAATAGATCGTTTTTGAATGGTTTTAGTGAGTGTTTAAATGAATGATTGGAGCGCTCAGTGAGCGATTTAGAATGGTTTTGATTGAGGTGAATGTCTATTTCACGATGTAATTAACTGTAATCACGGTGAACACCTGAGCCTATTGAAGTACTTCAAACAATGCAATAAACGAATAGGTCTTTGAGGGAAGCACACCACTCGGCCGATCTCACGATCAACCTCGGATGTACATAGACGGACTATTTTTAAAAAGTACGGGAAATCCATTGAAAAACTCGATGACGTCAGTTAAAATGGCGTTAGCCCTCGAAACTCTGGGTGAAAACATTCGACGTCACCAACGCTACTCGTTTAGTCACTGACTTGAAACCATCAAATCCTACTATAAATATCTTTAGATTCTTAAATAACGGCTGAAAAAATCTCAATTTTTGAGAATGATTCGTCGTTCTCAAAATTCAGATTTTTTAGCTGTTAATTACTGTAAAAGATATAAATCAACAGTGCTAGTTTTCTTACACTGTTTCCGGCTAACAAAATGCGCGATTTCGTTACATACCCATACGCCTTACATACATCCGAGGTATGATGTAGTTTACGGATATGGCCGAGTGATGTTCCGAATGTGAGAGAAGTGCATGCCTTTTTTCAAAAGTAAGTGTTTATAGTGCAAAAATGCAGTAATATATAGGGTACTTTGCGCAAATCAAAAAACAAAACAAAAAAAAAAAAAAAATGAAGAAAAGAAAAAGGAGAAATATCTGAACGTTGATATGTACACTGCGAAAACTGAATATTCTGAATCAGATGTGCACGGGCTACTGTAAAAAAGATATATTTTAGGTCGGTTAATTTTTGTGGCTTCGTCTTTGATAGACGTATTGTACTTAGACAATCGGCGATTATTTCAAAATCCAATTTCCGTCATTTAATTTCTTTACAAGTTATAATAAATTTATGACAAAACTCTGATAATGAAACAATTAAGAAAAGAAAAGAGTATTTGTTGATTTCATTGATGTATAGAACTAAAACCATAATCAAGCTGTATGAATAGGCGAAGCGGATTCATACATTAATGTGATTAGGTTTTTAGTTTTATGCCTCCATGAAATCAACAAGTACTCTAGTCATGTCTTATAATTGAATTTCTTGTAGTAAAGATGTGCAGATTTGTCCTCAAATTCATTAATTGTTTTGGGGGGCCACTTTTCCGCGGAAGTTTATAAAAAAATATGCATAATCAAAATTGTGTTCATTGAATAATGAAATTAATTTTCCAGCCATTCAGAATTCTCAAATCTTAGTGAACCCAACTAGAATTGAAATATTAGCCCGTAACCGAAACGTCGATCCATTCCTTTTTCCTTTATCATAAAAAAAATTATATTCTTGATTTCGCGATTTCAAACAGTAGCGAATATAACCGAAAATAACAGTTTTGCTAATCAACACCGATTTATAATACACTGTGTTTAACAGTACGCCAAATGAAACAGAATCGTTGATGTTAGTATATTTAGCGTCTTTAGGGTTCAGCGTAAGATAGTTCTACATGTAAGTGTCTTTACAATGTATAGACACCAAGAACGGTCTTGCGCTGAACTATCGATTGAAGAGATGAAGACAGTTTTGTTGATTTCATTGAGGTATGACACTTAAAACCTAATCATGCTGTAGGAATACGCGAAGCGAAATCATACATGAGTGTGATAAGGGTTTTAGTTTCATTCCTCCATGAAATCAATAAATGCTCTCTTCAATTCTGATAAAAAAATTAAATATCATGAAGCAAAAAGATGTAAAGATTCATCATGAATTAATAGATTGCTTATATAACTACTTTCTACACACTTACAAAATAGATTCGAACTTAAAATTGTTTTCGTTGAGAAATATAAACTATTTTTTCTGACAATTAGAATGCACAAAAATTGATGGAATCATTTTAAATTAAAGTATATACCCTTAAATCAAAATTGAACGTGCGATAGTTCTTATCTTTAATTAACAAACACTCCATTCAAACAATCCTTACTCGGTCAAGTAACCGACCAAAGTACACACAAAGCTTAGAAAAGCTTTACTTACAACAATGTTATGATCGACGCCATGACATCTTTACCATATTATTCAATATGAAATACAAGTGGTACAGTATGAAAAGATAAGTCCATTGCCGAGTCAACTATTTAAAAAACCAACAGTATATACTTGCAATAACATCATTAATATGGTGTGGTACAATCTATTGTGGCGTTTCAAGTCGACTATACTAATATCAAGAATAAAATCAAAGGACTGAAGGTCCTGAAAGTCGCCATGAGGATGATACCATGATATTTTGGAACTTTGGTTATTTGTGATCAATATCTCAGATTTTGAGACAAGAATAACCCGACAGTTTTGTTGACAGGCAAACAGATGATAAGAGATCACAATAGCTCACCCCCAAGCACTTACTGATCTTAAAACAGCTGCATTACAAGCTCCCTTTGTTCAGGTTGCTGTTCAATTTCAGATGCTAAGCCTTTTCTATCAATGAAAGGGTTCTGTTTGGCAAAATCTAAGCAGAATCTGACTGATCGAATGAAGTTTTACAGCACTTTTAACAGTATGTCATATTGTGATGGATGCAACGCCTACATATCGATTTCCTAACACTATTACCACATCCTCTCTGAGCATCCTGTGTTTTATTGCACTTAGATATATGATTATCAACAATTAACAAAACGGCGAAATTTTGGGGTGATACAATTTGGAAAGAGTTGCAGACGACAAAATATATTATATCAACCCTTTCCCAAACAACAACATTTAAAGGTGGTCCACTTCAAAATCTGCTGCAGAAAGCAAAACAAAAGTTAATGCAGGTGTTATGGATGTACAATATAGCTCAGAAAATATTGAGATACAAGAGCTGTCACTGTAAGATGACAATGCCCCCGACACCGCTTTGATCGTCATAAGGTCAAGGTCATCCAGGGGTCAAGGTCATCAAAGTATGTGCCTTCTAAAAGGTAATGTGCCAAGGAATATAGTACTAAAATATGAAGTGAATATGTTAAGTAATAAGGAAGTTATGGCCAATGTTAAATTTTTTGCCAATGTTAAAGTTTTTGGACTTTGGTCGTCACAAGGTCAAGGTCATCCAGGGGTCTAGGTCATCAGAGTATGTGCCTACAAAAAGGTAATGAACCAAGCAATGTTGTACTAAATATGAAGTGAATATGTTAAGTAATAAGGACGTTATAGCCAATGTTAAAGTTTTGGGGCATTGTTAAAGTTTTTGGGCAGAATGACGGACGGACAGACGGACATGTAAAAAACTATATGCCTCCCTATCGGGGGCATAAAAACGAGAAATGCTGATTATCAGCATTTTATTCTTTTGTCTCAATGTTTTCCCAAGCTATTTCATAAACCGACGTCAAAACCTGGTCTTGTTTGGGAAAGGGTTAAAAGGAGACAATATGTATGTTATACCACACTCAAATTTTGTCATTACGGCTGCCGTACTTTTTGAAAAAAAGGAGCTTATCACTTCAGTTCAAAATGAAAGTAAAAGCTAGCTGACTGATTTGACATCGATGTTCAGAATTGAATAGCACTCTTGAATTCTTATCAACAATATCTTTACTTGACCGGTTCAATGTTAACCGATACCGTGTAGAATTGAAAAGTTGTGTACTGGATTATCAAAATCGTAGTATCGTAAAAGCGGTTACAAAATAAAATTAGCTCAATACAATGGAAGCACTATCAGAATTTTTTTTCTTATATAAATTGCCCACGCACTAATTAATTCATCAAATACATTGAACGAATATTTGTGTGGAAGTGAAATACAAGGCGGTACCGTTTTTGTTTACATGTATAAATCTAGGGCGACATTCTTTCTAATATGGCGGCCAATATGGCATACTAATTTTGCAACTCAAATTTACTTTTGACATCAAGATATCCATTATGAAGTTTTCTTTATCTAGATTGTGTTTATCTTCAAAAGGCAAAATATAAGTCAAAGTATAGCATTAAAAAAACAAAATAGCTGCTTTTTAAAAAATGTCTGCACTACTTTTTGGTGTCATTGGGTCCGGTGGAAATAGATAGAGTAAATTCCAGAAAAAAGTAGTTCTTTGCCAAAACCAGTATACAGACACGCTGTACACTTTCACCTTATACACCCTTCCAGCTAATCGCAATAAGTCTGCCATTTTGACAAATGGCGACATAAAAACCACTGTAAAAAATGCATTTCTTTTCTGGTAGGCATTTCACTTCATGAAAATACAAATGAGCTTTAAAATAACCCTTTACGTGCGTTATTGCGTCTTCTTTCTTGAGGATGAATCGCGTCTGTTTCTGTCACTTGTTCCTCGACAGTTTTTCAACAAAATACTGACCCAATACTTTGTTCTTTGTTCAGCTTCTTTTCCAGTGTGTAATAAAAGAGAACCCGTAATATAAATGCCCCCTTTTCGCCCACCCGATCACATTTACTTATACTTGGACTCTCGCACAAAGCCATCTATTTGCATATTGTTTCTAGCCGACAAAGACGTTGCTAGCTCATCTGGTAAGTCGTTTGAATTCGTACCGTAACGGCGACAACTACGAGGAGCTCCTTTTGTTGTGATATATCACAAGAACATATGCTCCGTTTATAGACACTATATTTCATTAATTAAGGATTGTTTTTTACCTGGTATCGATTTGTGTAAAATGGTCGCGTTCTTAATGGATGTTGAAAAGATTATGGTGCCTTGATAAAATACAGTTAATAACATCGCGCAATGGACAAGTTGAATGACTTTAGAATGTTATTGGAATCGAATTGAATGAGTGTGTACAGCAAGTTCTGAATGAAAATTAAGGGAGGTAATACATATCGGTAATTTCGAAAGGGATCGAGTAATTTCGTACAAAAAGACTTGCTATTCTTGAAATTATCGAATCTAAAGTAGAAATCAACGGAACATCAGTTCATAAAATAAATGAGTCATTCAGAAAAATCTTACGGTCGCAAAATTCCGAGACGCAAGGTGATGATAGCAGGAAAAGATTTTGTAATGAAACAGAGTTGAAGTCGCTTCACTTAGCTGTTGAAAAAGTAAGACAGATAAAACATAATCAAAACAAAGAAAAACAAGATGCAAAAAAATTAAGCTGTGACTGTTTAGATGTTATAAATGAAAAGATCAGTGACAGGTAATACGGTTCAAGCACTATCCATCCACGTTCAAAATCATATAGCTTCATTTTCGTCTCTATTCGGAGAACTAAAAGATGCCATAACTAGTCTAAACAAAACATATCAGGTGTATACGCAGGAATAACACAAAGAAGTTGAGGATATAAGCCCGAAGACTGAATCGATAGACCAACAAATTCAGTCGGTGAATACAGGCCTATTGATACGATTACAATCCGTATCGGACGCCCTGAGGGAGTAAAAAAACCGTTTAAATTGATCAATTCATTCCATTGAAAAAATCTCCAGTGAAAAGGGGAGACAATCCGTTAGGAGATGCCGATAAACACAAGAATATTTCCAGTGTTCCCACTCCACTGAAAAATCAAACGACAAAAGAACCATTAGAAATGATTTCGAATTCTGAAAGAATTGGAGATAAAGTAAAACTTCCTGTTGAAATCAATACGCAAGCGGATACGATGGAAAGTACTGGACAGAAAAATAACAAAACAGAAAAGATAGATTATAATGGAAGCGTGGAGGGACATAGATTTCATTTGAATGAAAAAGCGTCTAGTCGACAAAGTACCGAAACCACATTCGTCAAGGAGAAATATAGGCCTGCTGAAGACGAATCGAAAAAAGTCCTGTTAATTGGAGACTCGATCCTAAAGAGTATAAACCTTAGAGGTCTAGGAGAAAACGGCCATGTTAAAACATACCGCGGACGGAAAATGTCCGAAATATCAAGCAAGTTACAGACCATAAATCTGAACAATTATCAGACCTTGATAATATACGCTGGTGGCAACGATGTTTCTGAACAGATATCTACAGGAAATATTGAAAAAGATTTGAAAGACCTGGTTAATTATGTATCACCAAATTGTGAACTATTCCTTTGTACAGTATGTCCAAGACAAGATACAGATGTAACCTTGCTGAATGGAACGATCAAAAGGACAACTGAAAAAATGAATATTGGATTAATCGATTGCTATCCGTCATTTGTTTTTGGTAATAAGTATACTGTGCAAAATTTATTTCTTCGCAAAGGGAACGAGTACTTTGCTATCAGCCATTGATTAAACAATCCCTTTAATTAATCGAAATACAATACGCCGGGGGAACCAAAGTCGATCAATGCGTCCTTTTGTTGAAAGAAATCAAAATAGACCTGAGAGAGAGAGCAGGTTCACGGATGTTTGTGGACAAATACAGACCATAGTGTTATATTTGTCATACTGATACACATGCAACCTATCGATGTAGATTCAGGAAATATCAGAATTCTAAATCGTCCATAAGAAGAGGTAGACAGTAGGTTAAATCTGACAGATACTCATTTAAAGAAAAAAACACTATTTTTTAAAAAAATATATTAACTTCTCAACCGAAAGTTAACTCTAATTTTTGCAAATTAAACTCTTATGAGGCTCTTAAATTAATATGTGCATGTTGTGACGAATTTCCCTGTTGTTGTAACTACCATACACAACAAGACAAAAATGTTCAAAAGACCGCTCATCGTGAAAACAAATCAAAAACAGTTCAAGTACATATACATGACGATCAAAGCAAAGATAAACGACCAAAAAGAAATTCGTCGAGGAATAATGGAGTATCGACCTCTCAGCATACTGAGCATGCTTTCAAATACAATTTGAAGGGAACTCGTATTTCTAGCTTAAATATTCAACATCTTCTGCCAAAACTTGATGAAGTAAAATTTCATTTAAATACAAATTTTTCATTAAACATTTTTGGTTTGTGTGTAACATATATGCACGATAATATTGAAGACGCATCTTTGAAGATAACTAACTATGCTTTAAAACGGAAGGATAGGAGGGGTAAGCAAGGAGGTGGCATTCTAATTTATATTTCAAATACAATACATATATACAAGACGCAATGATCTTGAATTACCTGAAGCTGAGTCTATTTGGATCATAGTAACTATCAGAAAATGTGAACCACACCTTTTAAATTTTGTGTATCGTCCTCCGAACTCACTACAATCTTGGATAGATTTTTATGGTGACCAAATTGAAAAAGTTGATTAACTAAATATAGAATATCATATTCTCGGCGACTTTAACATCAAATTTGATAAAAAAAAAATGTAACAAAAGACAGTTTGAAAATATAAAATGGATAAATCTTGTTTCAAATTTTGATTTAAAACAACTTGTAAAAAGTCTAACCAGAGTTTCAAAAACAAGTTCAACAATTATTGATCATATTTATACGAATTGTTCTAAGAACATTGGAGAAATTTTTGTATCCGAATTATCTATAAGTGACCGCAACCAAATCTGCGATTTCAACGGATCTGAGACGCTAACAAATCTTAAATTGAATAAAATTCCAAATAGTTCAAGTTTGGAACGATATTCCACTCGATATAAGAAGTGAAACAAAACTTAAAACCTTTAAGACAAAGTTACAGTCGTATTATTTAAAAAATAAACAATAACGCTATGCAGCTTTGGCTTACCACAAGTATAGTTCCACAAGAAAGAGTGATGTCCGAGAAACCGTTATCCCCTATCAATTTCAATGTAAAATTGATCTTTGATCACTTACTTGAAATTGCAGGTCTATATATGTCAGAATTATTTGTGTATATACATTTATTGTTAAATCTGATTACACGATCACATTTGCATGTTGAACGTTTTGCGAATCAAGAGAGAAGAGAGAGAGAGAGAGAGAGAGAGAGAGAGAGAGAGAGAGAGAGAGAGAGAGAGAGAGAGAGAGAGAGAGAGAGAGAGAGAGAGAGAGAGAGAGAGAGAGAGAGACTTAAAGTCTTTTATTCATTCATTTTTTTATATGTCTAGAAGGCCATGTTGTAAATAAGATATTATGTTACATGTCTTAACATGTTACCTTCTTTAAATAAAGATATTATTATTATTATTATCATTATAATCATTATTATACCATACGTAAATTAGCCGCCACCATAGCGCAGTTGGTTAGACATAAGACTTCTAATCTGGAAGTCGTGGGTTCGATCCCCGACGGCGGCAAATATCCTTTCCGACGTTTGTCTCTCACCAATGGGTAGATAATCGTAAACCTATGTGAGATATCAGTCGGAGGCTAGGAAAGGGTGTAATGGTAGTACAGATCAAAGAAATACCAGGAATCCATTGTTAGGTGCTCCGGTCGCCGCGATACAACTGCGAATTGTTGAAAGCGGCGTAAACAGCTTTTACTAATTATTTTTAGATTTTGTAATCTTCACTTAAATATGAGCCACTTATAAATATATAGTCATATAAAACATAACAGGTCTTAACGACGAAACGCATCTATAATATGAGCCTGTGCGTGACATTTCCAACAATTTCACATGTGCGCATAGCAAAGCATCTGGCCAGCATGTGCATCTACATAGGCTGACCAGAGTCTTCGCCTTGCGCTATGAAGATAGACAAGGTCTTAACCTCTCTTCAGGCGATCAGAGGTAATTCTAATTGCATTATGTGGCTGTTCATGTTGCTGAATATCTCGAGAATACGCATACGATCCCAAACGATCTGATTGGATATTTAAGGCTTGCTGGATTTCTTCGATGTCTTAATTTTTTTTTCTTTCTCCCGAAAGAGTATGAATTTGTTTCCGCTTTGGCCATTTTTTAATGAACTAATTACTATATTCTATTTCACTTTTCTGAATAGCACATTTACTCATTAATTATTGAGTTTCATATAAATCGGCTGAATGATAAAGATAAAAATGAATACCCACTCGTTAATTGCAAAAAATAAAGCAATAAATGAACAAATAAAAATAGATATTTTCATTTTTTTATTAAATGTATTATTAAAAAAACTAGAAACTTGTCTCCATCAGTGCTTCCATGCATAAATTTTTCATTGAAAAATCTTCTCTGCGCAAATTTAACAAAATTTCCTTAGATATGCTCTCAAAGATTACTAAGTTCAATTCAGATCGGGCTGATAGCATGGACGATACGGACTGCCGCGTTACCATAAAATGCCATTCGGAACATCGCTCGGACTTTTCCGTAACTTGAAAAGTACCTCGGACGTAAGTGTACTTCGGTTAATACGCGTGAAGAAAATCACATTTTATTTATTCCGTTTCCGATCGTCTTTCGAGATCTTTTATGCATATTATAATTTGATGACAAAACGCAGTAAGACACTGCGTTTTGTTATCAAATTATGATATGCCAATTTTTATTCTTTCGTTGATTTTGTTTTATGCAACGTCATCCTTAGCGGGATCGTTTATGTTTGTGACGTCATATAAACCCACGTGCGAAATGACGCGCTTTCATGGCTGCGCCTGTATTATTCCCGAGGTTTATTCCGTAGAATCGCCGAAGGTTCCCGATTGCATAAAATGCATTCGGAACATCACTCGTACATTTCCGTAAACTGGAAAGTACCTCGGACGTAAGAGAAGTAATTTTTGGTCCATTTTTAGGTAATTCGGCTACTGGTGGTAATTTGGTTAATACGCTTGTAGAAAAGCAAATTCCTTTAATGCTTTCAGATCGTCTATAGATATCATTTTGGCATATCATGGTTTGAAAGCAAAACGCAGTAAATCACTGCGTTTTGTTTTCAAATCATTGTATGCCCGATGTTACCTTACGTTTATTTTTTTTTTCGCAGCGTCATTCTCAGTTATATTTGTGACGTCATATAAACCCTAATGCGAAATGACGCGCTTTCAAGGACGCGCCCGTTTTATTCCCGGGGTCTATTTCGTAGAATCGCCGAGGGTTCCCGATTGCATAAAATGGGTTCATATCCTCTTTAGCTACCTGTTTTAATTGAAACAGACTTCCCTGGAATGATTTCTGGGACACTCTCTTTCAGATTCCTTTCTTTAAATCTGAATAGGCTACAAATATGGGCTCCAAGGGCGATTGAGTCACAAACAGATCCGTACAGTGAAATATGAACAAAAACCGTGATTTTCTGTTACTGTTTTTATTGTCAAATTTAAACCAAACGTCGTAAGAGTTATTCTAAGGAAGTACTCTTCTATATTTTTCTAGTCATATCTGGTAAGATAAAAAGAATCTCTTAAATGACTGAAATAACCAAAATTCTTTATTCAGGGCATGTGACTTACGCTCGGCTCTAATCTAGGCCTTTGGCATACTTTATAAAGCAATATAATTTAAGGTCTATGACTGTATTAAAAAAATAATAAATGCTAGAAGATGATTGTATTTAATTCTGGCATTATTATGACTCCTGACCTTTAATATTCTTTCTTTAATATCTAAATATGATTTAGAAAGTTCTGTACTAAGTCAAAAACGAATGTTACTAGCTGATTTAATTTCAGCATCATACTTGACCTTGGACCCTAATCTTGACATTTGACGTACTTTTTCTTATTTTTGGATATTTGGGTATAACACTGTACTTGTTTTAAATCAAAGGAAAGGGTAGCTTGATGATAGACACTTGATGATACAATCTTGTATCGCGTTGGACCTATGGCAATGACCTTGACATTTGAACTACTTTCTGAAAGTTTGAATTATTAGGTCCATTAGTTATAACCTATTTATTTTACATTGTTTGGGAAACAAGATCTTACAACTTAGATTTATCCCTCTGCTTCCTAGATAATTCACCAGTACTCGCGTCGAATGTGTGGGCCAATGAAAAAACCAAGATCGATAGTCGCTCCCGGGAATCGAACTCAGCACCTTTGGGTAAAGAGGCCGACGCTCTACCTCTAGACCAGGTCCATGAGTAAATTAAGTAATAAATAAGGGTTGGTAGATGGTTATATTTGCAGATGGCATCATATTGACACTTTCACAATGACATTGACCTACTCTTTGAAATATTAAATTCCTATGTACAGAACCATATTATGTCAATAGATATTGGACTGTATTTCGACAAAAACGCGTATACAACGGAAAATAAGTATCTTTGATTCTATCATCACACTTAAACCTTTATAATAGCCTTGATGCTTAACCTACTTTCTACAATTTTGAATTATTGAAGAAAGGACTGATTCAAGTCATAAAGAAAAATTGGTAGATCATTTTCATGTTCGACATGTGACTCTGACATTAACCTTTGACATATTTCTACGCTTGATAAGCCCAATGATATGACGCCCTCATTCTTTCGCGGATCAAAATGTCGGACACAAGACTTTAAGATGGTCACTTAAAGAAACGTTTCTACCAGACTTGGTCAAAGTTTGCCAACTTCATCAAATGTTCAGCTCATCGAAGGGGCAAATCTGCCAATTTTGGTCAAAAATGGCACTGTGGTTTCAGGATGATTTCAGAGGCGTAGCTAGCCTATAAAGAATGTGGATTCAAAATAATCTAGGAGAGTCAGGGGCATCCCCCCTTAAATTTGTGAAATAAAATGGTGAATTCCGTGCGTTTTGGGGCCTCCAGAGAGCTTTCTTGACCACTGAAAATCGATTTATTTTAGCATAAAAAATTAAAAAATAGATTGACTTTCATTGTGGCTCCGTTCATGTTTGAAATCGGAATACTTTTGACTTTTATACGCTCCCGTAGATGAAAAAATAACGCGCGTTGTATTTTCCAGAAATAGTTTTTTGAATAAAATTTCTTATATCAATATGACTAACCTGCCAAAAAGGAACTATTTCAAAAAATGCAGAGTAAAACGAGAAATGAACCAGAATTTTCCACAATTGCATGATGATTTCACTGATTCAGGTTGGTAAGTTCAAAATGTCGTCAGTCTCGCTAGAATCGATTCAAGAGTAATACGAGAAATGAACCAGAATTTTCCATAATTGCATCATGATTTCCCTGATTTAGGTTGGTTAGTTCAAAATATTGTCAGTGTCGCTAGAATCGGTTTACTGGCATGGTCAAACATGTCATAACTCAACAAACAGACCGAAGCAAATAAACACTAGGCATACATAGTAACATTTTAGTTATAATTAGGCTACCTCTTTTCTATCGCTGATTCTGCTGATGACTTTTTTACCTCACACGAGCACAAAGTGCTCTAGGTGAGCTATTGCGATCACTCACCGTCCGGGGTTCCGTCCTTCGTCCGTCCGTCCGTCTGTCCGCCCGTCCGTAAACATTTTTTTAAACATATTCTCCTCCTAAACCATCGGGCCAATCAAGCTGAAACTTGGCAAGGATGTTCCTAGGGTGAAGTTCTTCAAAAGTTGTTAAAAGTGTTTAATTCTATAAATAACTTTGGTTGCCATGCTAACAGAAAGGCTGAAAAAAGCGAAAATCTTAGAAAAAATTCTTCTCCTCTTAAACCACTAGGCCAATCAAGCTGAAACTTAGCAGAGATGTTCCTTGGGTGAAGCTCTTTAAACCTTGCTAAAAGAATTTAGTTTCATCAAAAACCCTGGTTTCCATGGTAACGGAAAGGTTGAAAAATGGCCGAAAATGGCCAAAATTCTTAGCAAAAAATTTTCTCTTCCTACACCACGAGGCAAATCAAGCTGAAATTTGGCAGAGATGTTCCTTGGTTGAAGCTCTTCAAAGTTGTTAAAAGAATTCAATTTCATCAAAAACTCTGGTTTCCATCTTACGGAAAGGTTGAAAAATGGCTGAAAATCTTCGAAAAAATTCTTCTCCTCCTAAATCACTAGGCCAATCAAGCTGAAACTTAAAAGAGATGTTCCTTGGGTAAAGCTCTTCAAAAGTTGTTATAAGAATTCAATTCCACCAATAACTTTGTATGCAATTAAAAAGAAAATCAAATTGCAGTAGGAGGAAATTAAAGTCTGTTTCTTTAAAATCAACCATTAATGTACATCAGACAATCTCTGGTATTTATTACATAGTAGACAAGTTATGAGTTGACTTACTCAGGTGAGCGATATAGGACCATCATGGTCCTCTTGTTAAGAATTTAATGTAAACATTTGTTTACATTTCGAAAATACGGCGCGAGCAAACTGCCGACTTTGAAGCCGAGCTGCAAAGGCCGACAACTTTTCAACAACAACAACAAAAAAAATATAAACAATTAGATAAAAATACTACGATATGGGGTACGATTTAGGCTATATGAATTATAAATATTCAGCGTGGTAATTATCTGATTTGGCGAACACAGTTGAATCTCAAATCACATTTTTTTACTACAATTTTTTTTTTATCAAAATAATGTGGATTCAGCTACTCGCGTATGGGCAGCTACGTGCCTGAAGATGATATTTACAGTTAAGAAGATTGTGAAATTTACAAGATGAATAATTTTAAAGTGATTTTGGAATGAAATTGAAAAAGTGTGTAGAAAGTTTTGAGTGAAATGTAGGGGAGATAATCCAATGAGCAAATGTAGGTTTTTACCTTCATTTTTTCGAGAAATGTGGTTCATTCTTCAACTCTTAGACTCGAGAATGCAAATTTACTTTAAAACAAATTGTCAATATGCCAGGAATTTCAACCACACTGGCTCAAGTTTTCCTAGTTATAAGGAAGAATATATGCTCTGCACAGTTAATAACATCGTGAAATTGACATTCACCTCAATCTAAACCATTCTAAATCGATCACTCAGCGCTCCAATCATTCATTCCAAACACTCACTCAAACCATTCAAAAACGATCAAACCTATTGAAAAATATAGGATCAACAACATCATTCAACGCCTCATAGGTTCTTGAAGAAATTTAAAGCCGTGCAAAGAACTTGTATGCACTTTTTTATTAGAGGGAGGTAATCAATATCGCAAATTTTGTTCATCCCGAACAAAATGTGCAATATAGGATTACCTCCCATTAAATTCACTCAAAACTCGCTCCTCACACTCATTCAATTTCATTCCTAAATCATTCCAAAATCATTCACCTTGTCAATTTCATGATGTTGACTGTAGGTCAATCTGTAGGACTGCACATCTATGCCGGATGATCAACGCATATTGGTCTTGACAAAGCCCTGAGTAGGCCTACACCAGAACAATTTTGAACAGCATGAATAGGGTTCAAATAGAAGTTTTCAAACATTTTACAATACATGTAATAAAATTAGCATCGTCTACAATTTGATACTCTGAAATTGTATTATAAGAATAAAATTATATTATATCGAAAAGAAATCACTAAACTGGGAGGAAAAGATTTTGTTTGTTTGAATTGGGTTTTACGCTGCTTTTATCATTATTTCAGTCATATCGCGGCTGCTGGTTTCCCGGTATTTCTCACACAAGTACTACCATTACATCCTTTCCTAGCCTCCAGTTGCCATCCCACAAGGAAGAAAAGAACAATTCCGTTGCAATCTTACCTGTTTAGCTTAGCAGCCTTTCAATAGTATAAACTTCCCAAATCACAGTTTTTTTAAAGTGTATATCTTTGGTGTTTAGTTTCTAGATGAGAACTTGAAAGATGCTATTTTTTCTCAATATTTAGTACTATTACTTGGAGGAGTTCCGAAATAGTTCTAGTAAATGAGTCATTCTCATATCAATGATCGAATTAATTAAGGTAGTGGACCCGTAATAATTCCGAAACATTTCGGAGCTCATTATATTATATTCGGTTTACATTGTAAAAATATGGTCCGAAATGTTGCGGAATTATTACGGGTCCACTAACTTAAACCTATTTCATCATGACGCAATATAATTCTTTTATATATATTTCTCTACCATTACACAGTAAGTTTACTATTCATTGTGCATCTCTTTTTTATAAGTTTGGGCAACGTATTTTGCCCTCTTTACAAAAGAAGGTAGCTTTCCTTTGACAAATAAATGTTCGGGTCTAATTGTGGAATTATGAATGTTTGGTTGGTAGATCTAGTTTAAATGAATCTGGGGTTTCAAAATCAGAAAAGATTTTAAGATTTTTCTTCTTCTTGAACGTGGCTAGATTTACGGCCATCTTTCACAGCCTTGTATAGTTTGATCTCTGACTCTAATATTCCAGCATTCAGAAGACAAGACATAGCACTCAGCACACCCATCATAATGAAGCTCCAAGTGAAACAATGCAGTCCGTAACAGTTAGTTTGTCCGGTATACGGTATACTGCTGTCGTATATCCAACCAAACACCCTCTGGAAAAGGAGACCACCGAAGGCGTTCCCGAACATAATCGTTCCCCAGTTCCGACCGAAGTATTTCATACCGTAAAACTCACTGAGCATTGTCGGCGTTAAACACCAAAGTGCACCGTTTGGCATGCCTATTGCAAGATTGGCTATGACGAAAAAAGCTAAATTGTTTGAGAAAAATATACATAAAAACATAACAACTGTTTGAAAAACGTTCCATGCAAACAGAATTGCGATTCTTGGAACTTTCGCTAAAAGTTTGTCTGATATATATCCAGCGATAAACTTTGAAACAACGCCTGATATTGGATTAAGTGTTGTAAATAATGTGCTGTATTCCTCCAAGTCATATGATTTCAGATAGGCCGTAATGTTTGTCTGGAAAGTCAACTGCAACCCTGCACAAAATATATATGGCCAAAACAGAAAATGAAAATTTACTTTCTTTAATAATTTCAACCCTGTTAAATCACCGCCTCTCGGAGGGCCCACGGAATGCTCGTCGTTTTCGTCGGCACTTTTTCCTAAATCTTTATAAACTTCTACTTCTTCGTACGGGCATTCCCGAAGAATTAATGCACCCAGAAGTCCAACAAATCCGAAAGCAATGGCCGAAGTGAGGTAAAAGCCTTTCAAATTCTGGTTTTGTTCGTCCTTTTCGTGTCCATTTTTAAACAGTAATCCGTACAAGAGGGACACAAGGGCGGGTCCTGCGCTGAAGGATGCGTCTAAGAGGCCGATAACTTTCCCCCGATGTTTTGGACGAAAGTTATTCATGTTGACGGGTAGTGCGGCCATGTACATGAAAATAGCGCCAAATCCTGAAGGAATGATATAAATAGGCAAGTACGTATAGTTTTTAACAATTTCATTTCTGTTTTTCTGTTTGTTTGAATGGCATTTCACGCGGCATTTAACATTATTTCAGTCATATCGCAGCGGCTGGATCACCTAAATATTGACACCAGTACTACCATCACATCCTTTCCAAGCCTCCAACTGCTATCCCACATAGGTCAACGATCATCAACCAATTGGTGGGAGACAAATTGTCGGAAAGCATGAGTGCCGTCATCGATTTTAGAACCAAGAAACTCTAGATTGACAGTCCGACGCGTTATTTCACTTAAAAAATGAAATATGATTCAGCATCTGTCCAGGGAGCGCCTGGTCAAGGCAGTGCATGGTGGTACATTACTTGATTTTGTCACATGTAAAAACAATTAACATGTGTGAAAATTTTCAACTTTGAAAACAAACGACCATAATGATGCCGCTTATTTCTTCTGTTTGAAAAGTTTAAAATCACTTACTTCAATTTTTTTTTTAAATAATCAGGTAATAAATATTGTTGTGATAAGATCATAAACGTGTACATAGATCCGCAATTTAGAGTGGGTGATCAAAGATCAATTTTGTCTATACAGGTATAGACAAAATTGACCTTTTATCACTTACTAAAACTTGTGGATCTAAAGTTAAGAACACCGTATAATCGGCGAGCAGATGGTTTTCTTTATACATTTCTCTAGGTCGATGCGTTTAAAAATTTATTATCATGTAATAGGGAAAGTTATTATAAAATGTCATGTCACGAATAACATATCTTATCTTGATTAAATATCTCACATGATTTATCTAAGTAATGTGATCGGGGCATCATAACACTTTTGACCTAATGAATAATGTTTGTAGTTAGCGTTTATAATAAAAATGGTAAAATAAGCATTAAGCATAACTTAGCATTAGGCATATCTAAATGTGTTCCAAACACGATCGTAACCAAAGTGATAGCTGTTTGATTTTACATTTACATAATATCATTTGATATACAGTTAAAAACATCGTGAAACTGACACTCACTGCGATCAAAACCATTCAATATCACTCACCAAGCGTTCCATTCATTCATTCCAAACACTCACTCAAACCATTCAAAAACGCTCAAACCCATTGAAAAATATAGAATCAACAACGTCATTCAAAGTAAATTTTGACAGAGAAAAATCGCGATTTCACTGACATAAATTAAATTGTTAGCGTCGCATAGGTCCTTGAAGAAATAGGAAGCTATGTAAAGAACTGGTATGCATATCTTATTAAAGGGAGGTAATCAATATCGCTAATTTTGTTCATCCTGAACAAAATTTGCGATATAGGATTACCTCCCATTAAATTCACCCAAAACTCGCTCCACACACTCATTCAATTTCATTTCTGAATCATTCCAAAATCATTCACCTTGTCAATTTCACAATGTTGTTTACTGTATGTACAGTACGTGTAACTTCTATATGAACCAAGATTTCAACGAAATTCTCTAAACACATTGGTGAAATGTCTTTTCGTCCACCTTGGACAAATGAAGAATTTTAGTTTTTGTTTTATACAGAATTAAGTATATGCCGATGTGATACAGTTAACAACATCAGAATGTGGAATGAAATTTATTGAGTGGGGTAGCGAGTTTTCAATGTAGTTAACGGGAGGTAATCCAAATTGGACGAAATTAGTGATATCTATAACACCTTAAAAATATTCGTTCTTTCCTATCATCGTGTCGCCACAGACAATTTAAAATCAACACTAACAAATAAACAAATAAATTTGTGGAATAATTTGATAAATTTGAATGAAATGTTCGTCGCTATGAACGATTCTAATTGTTTTTTTAGCGATTTAGGAGCGATTTTGAGTGAATGGAGTGAGTGCTCGGAATGAATGAATGAATGAGTGGGCGATTTAGAGTGGATTTGATTGAGGTTAATGTCAATTTCAAGATGTAGTATTCACCTGACAGGCCGTGGCATAGGTATGACGTTAACGTTAACGTGTATATATACCTGGGAACCGTTTTGCTAAACTTCTTCCCCCAAAATGATAATCTTAAGTCATAATCACAAATCGTACCTGTTATTTTTATTCCTTGTTAGATTCTGCCTTGCAATATCTCATCGGAATCGTCTTAAAGAGACGATTCCAATGAGATGATGCACGGCAAAATTTCATATTTAGTTCCTCATCTAGAAGCAACTTCAATTTTTTACTTACGCAAAATTATGTTCGTAAGATGTTCAGTAAAACGGGTCCCAGGGGCTCTAAACCCGAAAGTGCTTAGCAAATCTGAGCACATTTCCTTGTTTCCAAAACCCTGTAACTCTAGCTCGTTCAACATCCTGTTTGGAAATTTCTGCCCTGGCAGGGCAAAAATTCTGGATTATACATACAAACCTGCAACAAAAAAGTAGATATACTGCAGCCAGGCGTGGTCATGGTAAAATTCTTTCTGTAGTGTCGTTGACCAGAGAAGAAGAAATCCGAGTAGTGATATCACCATGGCGAGTAATGACGTCACACGAGCACCATAACGTTCACCAATAAAACCAGCTGGAAATCCTAGAGCGATTCCGAAGTTGCCCATGGATGCAAACATTTCAACTAAAATAACAAAGAGAATATTACAACAGAAGATAAAATTAAAATCTTAAAAAGAACACACATAGTCCAGACGCCACTGTGTGTTAAATGTTAAGAAGAGTTGAAAAACTCAAAATGCGTTTTACTGATCTTAAGATAGTGGATCCATAAAAGTTCCGCAACGTTTCCGGGGTAATAAACGTTAACAATGTTGACCGAGGTTTCCTAATTCATTTCATTAGGAAACCTCGGTCAGCATTGTGAAAGATCATTCGTTCCGAAATGTTGCAGAACTTATACGGTTCCACTACCTTAAACGATTAACGACAGCAGTCTTTTGTCTCTGGGCAAAGTACACGTATAACGACTTAAGTATTTTGCATTGGCCATGTCCGGCTATCTCATTAGTTGCGTGTTGGGTTGTCAATTATGTGTTCGTGAATTCGAATCTCGGCACGGCCAATTTTCATTTTACATCGACAAAAATCATTGTGACAAGCGTTATTTGTCTTCCACTAATTAGCAAATGATAAGTAGTACCCCTTAGTCCATTAGCTGCAGAGATATAACTGCAAAAATGTTGAAAGCGCCGATAAACATTAAACAACAAATCAATTAATATTTGATATATTTAATATCGAGGAGTGTGCATTCTTACAACTTGGAATCTCTTGAATGAGAATTCGACCGCAGAAACCATGGGAAAAAGAAACCATTGCTCAAAATTAATTCATTTAGCCTGCTTTTCTTCATTTAAATAAGGGCGAAATTAACTTTGATATGAACCGCCCATTTGATGTTGATATAATAAGCAATGATATTGACAAGAATATCATTCCATTCCATATTATAGCACAAACACGACGATTAAATTGTCAATCTACTGGATTGTCAATTTTATCAATCGTGCATATCGATATTAGATGCTTATTCAAAGTCCATATCAAAATCATTGTAAATTAAATTGGCCAGTATTGGTCAAATTAGAAAATTAAATACAATTTTAATTAATCTATTCATACCATCGGATTGTGAATATCTAAATGTCGCCTTCACTGCATTGGCATATGCTCCAAATGCGTATATCGAACCGGCCATTGCCATTCCAAGGCACCCAACAACCAGGGTGGATATTCTAAACACTTTTGTTCTCATTGTGTCCGTCCGTATGTCTTCTTCCTCATTAACGCTGAAATTATCAAACCGTTTGTACGACGCGCTTGGTTTTAGGTCTATTTCATCCATTTAGTTTTGACCCACTGTAATCCGGTAACATGAGGTCAGCGTTTGGCTTAACGAAACAATAACCCGTTATCACAAGCACTTTTTAATTAACAAATTGTTCAAATTGATAGACAATAAGCAATGTATCACATTTTTCTACTGTGTTTAAGATATTCAAACCGTGTATATGACTTAACCCTTTCCTGTTTTATAAAATTTTAGACCTGTCCAAATGCAATGGTTTTTAAGATTAAAATTTAGTGTGGATTTAATTTGAAAAATAACTGTTCAGTAGGGAAAAAAATAGTGTGGAAAAAGAAGAAATTGCTTATCACAAGCAATTTCTTCCTTTTCCACATTTTTTTCTCAATCATAAAATCTCAGGCACTTAAAAAAACAGGGATTATACAGGAAAGGGTAAAAACCCGACTGCCGATATATATCTTATCAGCTTTGTGTTTGATCTGATTAATTCACATCTCACATATCGTCACTTTTCTGCCAAAACCTCGTAACTATAGGTTGTATCAGGCTGTAGATACGGGGTTTTGGAAGAAAACCGACGATATGTACAGAAGTTTCCTTTCAAATTTCAATAATCGGTCACTTTTGGGCAATTAATTGTTTCTTAAAGAAGATTATCTACATAATCTTAATGAACTTGAAACAATATATCTAATTCGCAATATAATAACAGAAGTAAAATACATTTTCGGTGGCAAAAATAGAAAGGCGGTATTTAGAGGCCTATCTTATCCTATTTTCAATTGTTCACTCAAATAAATTCATAGTCTATAGTCTACATTTGATAGTGCTCGTGAGTATCATTATTTAGGCCAAACATTTAAGAAGAATCATGTACTTTTAATTCACTTGTATTTCAATTTGATAACTTAAACCAATTTATATTTTGAAATTGTCGCACTAACAGATTTGCAACATTTCAGTGAGCGTAAAAAGAAGAAATGAGATATATATAAGCACGAAGTATAAGCAAAACATGAGAAACAAGAGGAAACGGAATAGCTACTTTGCTCCACTGTCATAAGGGTCTGCAAACACCGTGAAATGCAACAAAGTATCAGAAATGAACACTCTTAGATTGAATTAGCTTTCGGTTACTCTTTTTCTTTTCTTTTTTTTCTTTTTTAACAAATTATCATTTTCCGACTTAGATGATTCTTACACCGTCTAAACTGTATAAATAAGAAATGAAGATGATGCATTTGACTACATGTATTTAGACAAATGGTTAGCTGTCACCATTTGACCAAAAGTTATAAATAGACATATAGATACATCGATTTGTGACGCATGGCTCGAAAAGGATCAAAAGGAATTTTTACGTAGCGTTAACAACATCGTGAAATTGAAAACATGATTTTGGAATGGTCTTGGAATGAACTTGAATGAGTGTGTGGAGCGAGCTTTTAGTGAAATTAACGGTCGGTAATCCAATATTGCTACTTTTATTCAATTTGAACAAAATTTGCGATATTTTACCTCCCTGTTATAAAATATGCATAATTATTATATGAATAGCTTTCTATGTCTTCACGAATGCATAATACGCTTACAAAATACACCTTTTCAATGAAATCGTGGATTTTTTCAACCGATTATTATTTTGAATGTAGTTGTTGATCTTATCTCTTTTAGTCATTTTGAGCGTTTTAGAATGGTTTGGGTATGTGTTTGGACTGAATTAATGGAGCGATGAGCGAGCGATTTAGAATGTATTTGATTGAGATGAATGTTAATTTCACGATGTTCTTAACTGTAAAAGGGTTTTGGTCCCGTATAAGTAAAACAATAAACCGAATTTGAAAAATAATTTCATGGAATTGTAGCATGATTACTTGAGTCTCGAGAATTCGGTAAGCAAAGCTAGAAAATGGGGGATCTGTGCTTATCTTACAAATCGATCCGAAACAGCAACTGAACATGCTTAAAATTTGTCGCAATCAGTCAATGATAACATCACCTCGGCTGGCCACAGACATGCATCTCTGTTTTTTCGACCGAACAGAATGACCGCATCGCAACAGTTTGACAGGAGGAGGCAGATTCGCCCTTTCGTTACACTGATAAATTAGCACTTATTGCGAAAAAAATATCTATTAAATTTTCATAGCGATGTTTCTTTTGTATTTCTGCTTACAAAGAGCAAAGCCAAAAATCTATTTAAAAGATTTGTGAGAACTTTTTTTATCTTATAACTATTCAAATATCCGTGTGATAACATCCCGTAAGATATTTTTCATGATATCTCATGGTTATTTTAAAACAATGATATAATGCGGGTTTTTTTTAGAAATCTGCATTTCAGTTAGAAACATCGACGAAAACAAGACAAATAGAGTTATTAGATAAATATAATACAAACTTAAAGTATTGTATGGGAAAAAAAATCTAATTCGGTTGTGAGAATTGATAATTGTCTTGGCAGAGCCTCGACAATGATCAATTCTCCAAACCTCTTTAGATATTGTTTCTTTTACAAAATACTAAGTATATATTATACATTTATTCATTTGGGTTTAAAAACTATGAACCTAATGAAACTGTTTGAGTCTGCGAATGTTCTCTTTTTTCTTACAATTAAAAATAAATACGCAACAAAGTTAACAAAGGCCCGTTTAAACAAAAAAGCGGTAAAAAATACTTTGTACGCGAAGATACAAAGTAGTTTGGTTTTCAAAACTTTTCATGGTCTGACTCCATCATATATGTCGAACTTAGTTTCAGTCATTAGGAACCATTTCTACGATGTAAGATCAAATACTAGGAATCAGATATCTCACAAATGTGCTCCTAAAACAGATATCTTAAAAAGGACATTCTCTTTCACTGGCATGGAGTACTGGAATGCTGTTCCAATTCATTTGCGAAGTATCTCAAATATATCTACCTTTAAGCGCTCACTCAAAAAATATTTAATGCTAGGTAATGAATTATAATATACTGAAGGACAAAAGTTCTGTCCAGTTTAGTTTTGTTCAATAAAGTTTTTAATTCCAAAGATAAGGTTTTAAAGCTATCGCTTTGCAATATCGGCCCTATCTTCAAACCATAGAGACTGTTTTCACCGGCACTGGATCACAAATGACATTAATTCATTCCGAACGACGTTATTGGCGTTAAAACTTTTTTCAAGCTGCATATGACACAGCTAAGTCAAATTTAGAATGAGAGCCTTTCTGTATTGATAATCAAATAGGAAAACACTAAAAGAACTGGTAGAAAATCGATTGCCTTTCAGAAACGTCATTTTCAATTTTGAAAACGTTTTGTGTTTTTGCGGTTTTGTTGTTGGATCAGGAAATAAAGACGTCTCTGTCATTTTTGGATTAACGAAACACGCATTTAAGTAATTAGACGTTGTTTATGAAGCATGACAACGCCTTCCTGAATTTTAGGGTTCATCAGGCCGCGAATTTAATGACGTAAGCCAGAAAAGTTGAAACAACGTTTTGTTAACTCCTTTCATTTTTAAGGGAAATGTATGCGCGATGGCATTAAGATGTATGCTGTGGACAAGTTTCCTGATTTTTGTTCATTAAATTTTGACCACGCTTGGATTAGACAGAGTCGTAGTTAGACAATCTTACGTCCTTGTTAATCCGACGTTTTATTCTAAGACCGCAGATCAAAGTTTTACAAACCACCGCAGATTGAAAGGTTTAACCGTCTTCTTAACAACAATGATACAGTCATTCATGATTTATTCATCATGAAATAAGTTTCGTCTTATTTGCATATTCGTGAAACCGGACAAGACTTTTGTCCATTAGTATACCTTGTTGCATATGTCTTATTTCCGCCACTCATGTGCGAATTACTCATTTTATCATGTTTATATATTTGGTTAATCACTTAATAGTATCCCTTATCCTACACTAAGTGGTCAGCGATATAGTTGATAATTTCATTTTGACAAAACTACTTGTCGAATTTTACCCATTATCATCATTTTTATAATTGAGATTTTTTTTTCATTTTATCATCATTTATCATTGGTCATTTTAGGGTCACAACCATCTTTATCATCTCGACTCTGATTACTGATCATCATAAGCATCATCTTGTCATTTTTCTGTTGAGAAGGCCTCGTTGTAAATAATTTTCATTATTTATGTCTAAGGCTGCGTTCACATAGAAGTATATGGTATACGGTATACTGTATACGGTATTCGCTACTCGGTATTCGCTATACGCTATTACGGACACGGCGGTTCACATTGGCAGCACGAGCATTCATTCACTGCGTTCATTTCGTGAGAATGATAGATAAAGTGTAGAAGATGATTTGCTTTTGTTTTTTTTACAGTTAGTTACATCTAGAAGTTGACATTCAACCCGATCAAAACTATTCTGAAACGATCTCTCATCGTTCCATTCAATGCCCCGGGTTCAATCCCTAACGGCGGCACCCTTCGTTTGTTTCCCACCTATGGGTTGATAATCGTAGACTTAGATAGAATAGCAGATGGATGCAAGGAAAGGATATAATGGTAGCACTGTTGTCAGAAATACTAGGATTCAAATGTTAGTTGCTCCAGCCACCGCGATATGACTGGAATATGTTGAAAGATGCGTAAAATCCTAATCAGACAAAACAAAACCCATCCAATGCATTCAAACAACCCAACATTTCCTTCAAGTCGGTTATGCAGTTACACGGTTTTATTACCTGAATTGTAATTCAAAGCGTGTGATTAGTCCGCGGAGACACACAAAAAGAAAAGTACATAGATTTTATAAAAGGGAGGTAACATTTCATCGCTAATTCCATCCAACTGCACGGAACTATAGATACTATATCAACCCTTTCATTTAAAACTCGCTCGCCCCCTTCAACAATGTTGTGAAAAATCATTCCAAAAGACATTCGCCTAATCATTCATACGATATCGTCTACAGTATCCGAGGTGGAAGCGGATAGAAAGAGAGACACATTTTGGTAGAGCAGCACTTTGAAACATAGACGGAAAGACAACACGAAAACGAAACACCCCTATACGAATTTCTTTTTGTTGTTAGTAGATTTATTATTTCATGTGTTAAAAAATCATTTATTTTAACTTGCATGTCAATCAGAAAAACAAAAAACCCGTAAAAATCTAAACTCTGACCAGCAAAACCAGTTTTCACACACGAAAATCGAACAAGTACGATTCCCGCTCCACTATACTATACACACCTATACGCGCCTATACGGAGTTCTCGAGTAGTGCCCTCTTATGGGACCCGGTATAATGAAATCATAGTGTTTGATTTTAACTATACGCGTGCCCTCAAAAACGTTCACCGTATACCCGAAAAGTCTACTCCTATGAGAACTTAGCCCAATGCATGTTCCATGATGTCAACTTAATGAGTTACCTTCTATGAATAAAGAATTTATTATTATTTTCATTATTATTATCATTATACAAAAAAAGTTACCTGGTGAAAATTTTCGAATTTTTTGGATAATCAAAATGCTCGATTACTCAATTTCGTTGAACGAAACAAGAAGTAGATTATTGTTTGAAAATAACATCAATGCAACTTAATAAAAAAACAAGTGCCGTTTCACTGAGAGAGGCAATGTATATATATCAATGAAGACAACAATACAACAACGGATATTAAAAACATATTTTATGTTGCTTCGAAGGTATTCGTTACACAATGACAGTATAATTTTCATATTTCTTGTGCGCCAACCGGGTTTCAAACGTTTGTTGACAGTTTAATGTAATGTTGACTTTCTGTCATATTTTGCGTAACAATATGAAAAAGGATGTCTCTAGAAAAGACCTGAAACGTTTTCATATTTTAAGTGGGGCGACATTTTGTATAACATTTGTAGTCACATCTTTATAATTTAGCGTTTAAATGTGACCCGTCACGCGAAAAGGGACCATCTGGGTAGTGCGTAAAGTGTCGACCCTAGTCAGACTGCGCGGACTGCACAGACTGAGTAGGGTCACAACGTTTTGAACCGTCCATATTTTCTGAATCTAGAATGATTAAGCTATCTTCCAGAGAAAGAATTTTTGAAGTGTGACTTCTGGTTGACCAATGCTGGATCAAATATCTTTTTCAATTATTCATTTTTTTAGAATTCCCGGATGGTCCCTTTCGCGCGCCGGGTCACAAATATGATATTCCACACTAAACAGACACATTATGACGTGTTCGTTCCACATGGGGGCGATACGTTGTACTTGTAGTCACATGTTTGTAATTTGGCATTCCAAACGAGACCTGAAAATAGATAAATATATAATACGTACTTAGTGTATTATATTAAAAAAAGATATCTAACGAGGTTGGGAGAATTGAAAATTGTCGAGGCTTTGCCGAGACAATTATCAATTCTCACAACCGCGTTAGATATATATTCTTTTCATACAATACATTAAGTGCGTATAACATTTATCTTATAACCTCTATTTGGCTTGTATTCGTTGATGTTTCTAACTGAAATGCAAGTTTCTAAAAAAATAATAACCGCATTATATCTATGTTCTAACTATATAACTATGTGATATCATAAAAAAGATATCATACGGGATATTATCATACGGATATTTGTATAGCTATTAGATAAAATAATATCTCGAATTCAGGAATTTTCTAAAGAATGGAAATCATAGATACATATGTTTCTTTCTTTTAAATTGACGGGTAACAAGTGACAAAGCTTGTGTATTTATCACTTATCGGCTTTACTGAGAATACATACTTTCTTAAAGCTCCTCTTCACAGTTTTTCATAGAAAAAAATACAAAACTTGTTCTTACATTTGGAAACGAGGGTATTTTAGACGATTAAGAATTACCCAAGGACAATGCCACTAAAAACAACATATTTCAATAATTTTTTTTCGAAGCGGCACCATGCATTTCGAGGTTGAATATTATTATTTTAAAGGCTTCAACAAGATTAGGTTGTTGCTTCCGATTGATTTTACGAAAATTTTCAAAAACCACATTTTCTCAATCTGTGAAAAAGCAGCTTTATAAGTGATAAAAAGAATCTTTTTAGATTTATAATTTTGAATTAACAAGTTTAATCATTTTAGTATTACGATTACACGTATTGCAATATTCACACTGCCGACCTAATCAATTCGATCGAGCCCGATGAAGCGTCGGTATGAGTGAGTAGGGGGTGTCTGGTCGATCGAAGGTGGTCGACATCGTTCTGGCTTTCTACCCAAATATTATTGACATGTCAAAAATACTCGTGTAATGCTATGTTCCCACGCCGATCCGACCAACCCAATCGAGTCCTAGATAGCGATCGATCTTGGTCGGCATTAGTGATCGGGAGAGGTAGGGTTGATAGAGTGTGGTCGGCATCGATCAGGCTTCCTACCCGAATATTTTTGACATGTCAAAAAATACTCATGTATGG
This sequence comes from Fragum whitleyi, assembly GCA_948146395.1. Lineage (NCBI taxonomy): Eukaryota > Metazoa > Mollusca > Bivalvia > Cardiida > Cardiidae > Fragum > Fragum whitleyi. Next base: position 28,022,356 of record OX411553.1, read on the forward strand.
TCGAGTAGATAATTTGACTGAGAAGAGTTCGGGATGCGATCGTGTAACGATTGGGTGCAAGATCGAGCTTGTCGTGAATAAGTCGTGTAGATATCGAGTTTAATTGGGTAAATATATCTTTTACTCGACTTCTTTACACTATCATTCTCGATCTGTTATCGGTCGCTTCCCGACTTAGCCCGATCAACTCGACCTTTAATCGATCTGTTCATACGATCAAGTCGATGGATACCCGACCAAGCACGACGACCCCCGGTCAAAGACAAGCTCACGTGACCAAAACGTCTAAGAAATATAATTTGTACTTTCACGCAGAAACAAAAGATAACATTGACACTATATCAATAACCGATCAACTCGAACTCTACTCGATCTGCATCCGACCAAATTGAGTTGATCGTGTTCTAGTCGAAGAAGATCGTGAATCATCGTGCACTGATAATAGAATTATCATTTAGTTGTAACTTTTTGTGAGTACTAGGCGTAGAATTTGAGCTATTTCAGCAGTTGGCCAGATGAAAAGAGGTCTAGAGACGGACTCGTGGCCGTGATTGAGCTGGGGGATCATTCGGATCATCGCTCGGACTTTTCCGTAAACTGGAAAATACCTCGGACGTAAGTGTAGTAATTTTTGTTCGTTTGGTAGGTAATTCGGCTTCTGGTGGTACTTCGGTCATTTAATACGCTTGAAGAAAATTACATTTTGTTATTTTTTTTCCGAATGTCTATGGAGATCTTTTGGGTATATTATAAATTGATGACAAAACGCAGTAATACACTGCGTTTTGTCATTAAATTATAATATTTATGCCCTCTTTTATTCTTACGTCGATTTTGTTTTATGCAACGTCATCTTAATGTTTGTGACGTCATATAAACCCACGTGAAAAATGACGCGCTTTCATGGCTGCGCCCGTAAAATTCCCGAGGTCTATTCCGTAGAATCGCCGAGGGTTTCCGATTGCTGGAGGATGAGAAGGTTTAACAACTTCGGCGCAGAAGGCCACAACGAAGACAAGTCTGGGTAAGCATTGGCTAACACGTCGACCTTTTTATGAACAGCATGAAAGCCACCTTCAAGGGCTGAACAGAGAGGAAGCGTAAGGATACATTTTTTTTTTTTTTTATAATAGGTGCTGACATGTTTGAATAAATTCGTGATCGTGCATCACCGAGAATTCAGAAAAAAAACAAACCAACAATAGCTTCAGGGAGAGTCAGGATTAATCCCAATTATAGCATTGCTTGATGAGTTTTTATTCAAATACATGCCAGACAGTAAGTTGTCTTCAAATTCCAAATTAAAATCTTTTTAGCCATATACGCGAACATGTATACCAACTGTGTCTGTAAATATACTGAGCACACACACACAAAAAAAGGAATTCATTTTCGACCTTCATGAAGGTAGCAATGGACACATGGCGTCATTTTTTTTCACCCAATGATTTTTATTCTTGTTCACATATGTTGTAGATAAACATTGTATTCTCATTATATAAAAAATTTGAAGGTGCCTTTCCATGCTTGTTTTCATGCTAGAGTTATCTGCCCTTGAGCAGTACTGGCCATTTTTGTGTTAAAGGTTTATATTCGTTTTAGGTCTAGTATAAACCAAGTACCAGCTGATAGCTATAAAACACATGCATGTTGGCAGACCTTATACATGTACACAATGGCTGTTGCTAATGAAATGATCAATTGCTTTTGCACAATTTACCTTTAAAAGTTAAAAATGCACTACTTTTTATAATTTTAAGGGAGAAAAATGCAACTAAATACTATTTTTGAAGAAATTACCCAATGAATTTTTCTTATATTTCGAAATGTTTAAAAATCAAATTTTTCCATTATTTGGTAAAAAGTTCAGCATACCTTTCCGCGCATATAAGAAAGTTTTTCGTTATTTCATTGTGTCCCCTCCTAATTGGATGGCACCTATAACGTATTTTTATCATTAAATTCAATTTTCCAGTCATTCATTGAAGATCGTGTAGAGATCGAGTTGATCGGGTATATATCATGTAGGGCTCGGCCAGGGATTTTTGCAATCGAGCTGATCGGATCAGCAGTAGGAATCTAGCATGAGTATTTTTGACATGTCAAAAATATTCAGGTAGGAAATCTGATCAATGCCGACAACACTCGGTCGCCCCGACCTCTTCCGATCCAGCTCAATCACTACTCGGTCGCTTGATCAGGCTCGATCGAGTTGATCGTATCAGAAATGGGAACACAGCATTAATCACTTCACAATCGATTGAATAAATTGTTCGTTGTTAGGCCATTACTTTCTTCTGGTTCCCGGGACAAATTAGACAAGACAAGGGGTCGGAGGAGGGAATGAAAACAAAACTGAAATGCTTCAAATCCTGCAGTCGAAATAAACAAAAATAAACTGAAAAAAATCACTGCTTTTTTTATTTGTTGAATTCAATAAATTAAACATTTCTTCTCAGATTATTCTTCCAGCAATAAAACTCTCATGTAGTAATTGTCGATGTGTCAAAAATTACAAATTATTTAATCCGTTAGGCAGACATAAATACTAACTAAATAACCAAATCCCACTTGAAGAATTTGGTCTTTTAGAAGTTAATAAAAAAACAAGTGCCGTTTCACTGAGAGAGACAATGTATATATACATGTATCAATGAAGACAACAATACAACAACGGATATTAAAAACATATTTTATGTTGCTTCGAAGGTATTCGTTACACAATGACAGTATAATTTTCATATTTCTTGTGCGCCAACCGGGTTTCAAACGTTTGTTGACAGTTTAATGTAATGTTGACTTTCTGTCATATTTTGCGTAACAATATGAAAAAGGATGTCTCTAGAAAAGACCTGAAACGTTTTCATATTTTAAGTGGGGCGACATTTTGTATAACATTTGTAGTCACATCTTTATAATTTAGCGTTTAAATGTGACCCGTCACGCGAAAAGGGACCATCTGGGTAGTGCGTAAAGTGTCGACCCTAGTCAGACTGCGCGGACTGCACAGACTGACTAGGGTCACAACTTTTTGAACCGTCCATATTTTCTGAATCTAGAATGACTAAGCTATCTTCCAGAGAAAGAATTTTTGAAGTGCGACTTCTGGTTGACCAATGCTAGATCAAATATCTTTTTCAATTATTCATTTTTTTTAAAATTCCCGGTCCCTTTTCGCGTGACGGGTCACAAATATGAAATTCCACACTAAACAGACACATTATGACGTGTTCGTTCCACACGGGGGCGCTACGTTGTACTTGTAGTCACATGTTTGTAATTTGGCATTCCAAACGAGACCTGAAAAATAGATAAAATAATAACTCGATTTCAGGAATTTTCTAAAGAATGGAAATCATTGACACATATGTTTTTTTTTTCTTTTTAATTGACGGGTAACAAGTGACAAAGTATGAGTATTTATCACTTATCAGCTTTACCGAGAATACATACTTTCTTAAAGCTGCTCTTTCACAGTTTTTCATAGAAAAAATACAAAACTTGTTCTTGGATTTGGAAATGAGAGTATTTTTTGACGATTAAGAATTGCCCAAGGATATTGGCACTAAAAACAACATATTTCAATATTTTTTTTTCGAAGCGGCAAGGTCAGAAAGGGATCTAGTCTATTTATTTCGAGTCTCTAAATTACAAAATCGTTACTTTCTGTGAATTATCTTTCGTTTTTGCTTGTAATGATATGAAATTTCCAGCTGTCAAATACTTTACCTTTATCTTTGATCAAATAAAACAGACATGCGGGATGTACATGCGTAAATAGTTAGCTCGAAAATTGAAGAATGGTGTTTAAAAATATGCGTAAGTTGCTTTAAAAATGAATTTCGCTAAATTCAGGAATATGGGTCTTTCTTTCCATGCATTTCGAGGTTGAATATTATTATTTTAAAGGCTTCAACAAGATTAGGTTGTTGCTTCCGATTGATTTTACGAAAATTTTCAAAAACCACATTTTCTCAATCTGTGAAAAAGCAGCTTTATAAGTGATAAAAAGAATCTTTTTAGATTTGTAATTTTGAATTAACAAGTTTAATCGTTTTAGTATTACGATTACACGTATTGCAATATTCACACTGCCGACCTAATCAATTCGATCGAGCCCGATGAAGCGTCGGTATGAGTGAGTAGGGGGTGTCTGGTCGATCGAAGGTGGTCGACATCGTTCTGGCTTTCTACCCAAATATTATTGAAATGTCAAAAATACTCGTGTAATGCTATGTTCCCACGCCGATCCGACCAACCCAATCGAGTCCTAGATAGCGATCGATCTTGGTCGGCATTAGTGATCGGGAGAGGTAGGGTTGATAGAGTGTGGTCGGCATCGATCAGGCTTCCTACCCGAATATTTTTGACATGTCAAAAAATACTCATGTATGGTCGAGTAGATAATTTGACTGAGAAGAGTTCGGGATGCGATCGTGTAACGATTGGGTGCAAGATCGAGCTTGTCGTGAATAAGTCGTGTAGATACCGAGTTTAATTGGGTAAATATATCTTTTACTCGACTTCTTTACACTATCATTCTCGATCTGTTATCGGTCGCTTCCCGACTTAGCCCGATCAACTCGACCTTTAATCGATCTGTTCATACGATCAAGTCGATGGATACCCGACCAAGCACGACGACCCCCGGTCAAAGACAAGCTCACGTGACCAAAACGTCTAAGAAATATAATTTGTACTTTCACGCAGAAACAAAAGATAACATTGACATTATATCAATAACCAATCAACTCGAACTCTACTCGATCTGCATCCGACCAAATTGAGTTGATCGTGTTCTAGTCGAAGAAGATCGTGAATCATCGTGCACTGATAATAGAATTATCATTTAGTTGTAACTTTTTGTGAGTACTAGGCGTAGAATTTGAGCTATTTCAGCAGTTGGCCAGATGAAAAGAGGTCTAGAGACGGACTCGTGGCCGTGATTGAGCTGGGGGATCATTCGGATCATCGCTCGGACTTTTCCGTAAACTGGAAAATACCTCGGACGTAAGTGTAGTAATTTTTGTTCGTTTGGTAGGTAATTCGGCTTCTGGTGGTACTTCGGTCATTTAATTCGCTTGAAGAAAATTACATTTTGTTATTTTTTTTCCGAATGTCTATGGAGATCTTTTGGGTATATTATAAATTGATGACAAAACGCAGTAATACACTGCGTTTTGTCATTAAATTATAATATTTATGCCCTCTTTTATTCTTACGTCGATTTTGTTTTATGCAACGTCATCTTAATGTTTGTGACGTCATATAAACCCACGTGAAAAATGACGCGCTTTCATGGCTGCGCCCGTAAAATTCCCGAGGTCTATTCCGTAGAATCGCCGAGGGTTTCCGATTGCTGGAGGATGAGAAGGTTTAACAACTTCGGCGCAGAAGGCCACAACGAAGACAAGTCTGGGTAAGCATTGGCTAACACGTCGACCTTTTTATGAACAGCATGAAAGCCACCTTCAAGGGCTGAACAGAGAGGAAGCGTAAGGATACATTTTTTTTTTTTTTATAATAGGTGCTGACATGTTTGAATCAATTCGTGATCGTGCATCACCGAGAATTCAGAAAAAAAACAAACCAACAATAGCTTCAGGGAGAGTCAGGATTAATCCCAATTATAGCATTGCTTGATGAGTTTTTATTCAAATACATGCCAGACAGTAAGTTGTCTTCAAATTCCAAATTAAAATCTTTTTAGCCATATACGCGAACATGTATACCAACTGTGTCTGTAAATATACTGAGCACACACACACAAAAAAAGGAATTCATTTTCGACCTTCATGAAGGTAGCAATGGACACATGGCGTCATTTTTTTTCACCCAATGATTTTTATTCTTGTTCACATATGTTGTAGATAAACATTGTATTCTCATTATATAAAAAATTTGAAGGTGCCTTTCCATGCTTGTTTTCATGCTAGAGTTATCTGCCCTTGAGCAGTACTGGCCATTTTTGTGTTAAAGGTTTATATTCGTTTTAGGTCTAGTATAAACCAAGTACCAGCTGATAGCTATAAAACACATGCATGTTGGCAGACCTTATACATGTACACAATGGCTGTTGCTAATGAAATGATCAATTGCTTTTGCACAATTTACCTTTAAAAGTTAAAAATGCACTACTTTTTATAATTTTAAGGGAGAAAAATGCAACTAAATACTATTTTTGAAGAAATTACCCAATGAATTTTTCTTATATTTCGAAATGTTTAAAAATCAAATTTTTCCATTATTTGGTAAAAAGTTCAGCATACCTTTCCGCGCATATAAGAAAGTTTTTCGTTATTTCATTGTGTCCCCTCCTAATTGGATGGCACCTATAACGTATTTTTATCATTAAATTCAATTTTCCAGTCATTCATTTGATATCAAATGTTGAATATGAAGTTTTACAATCATTATTCTACGTTATTTCCATAATCAGAATCTTATGAAAACCGGCCTTTTTTTAATAACGCGCAAAAATAGCCGTAAAAAAAACGAAAACCCAGTTCCATTTTAAAGCGTCGGGAGGCCGCTATCCATTGCCACCTTAAAATCAAATCAATTTCACATGTTAAGATTGTTCAAATGGTGGAATCAACTCAAGATTAATTTTTCTATAAGATTATTTTTTCAGTTAGGCTAAAAAAACCCCAAAAAGAACAGAGGGCTTGGGGGGGGGGCATTAAAAAAATAACAGCGACGAGGTAGTGTGTTTCCTCAGTGTGTTGCACCATCTAGAAATAAGAATCTTCATAAATTAAACTGTAGTTTCCCTGTATGGTAACCTGTGAGTGGCTCATCACAGTTAATTGTTTAAAACGCAAATGAAGCTCTGTGGCGTCTCCAAATTAAGGTAACTGCGGACACATAGAGGGCCATTTTACGTCCAAATTTTAAATTGTCTGCAAATCATGCCTAATGCGATAAAACTATACTTTGAAGTACCCGCTTTCATATTTTGGTCATAAAAAGGAATTTCATAACGTAGAGTTGGCGTCATGACGTCATCAAGGGGCCGGCCCCTTTTTTAGGGGCCAAAATCAGTAATTGTCCATTTTTTTCGGAAATAATAAACCGATTTTTATCCCGAAAACGCCATTTGCTTCGTTTAAAGACGCCGGATCTTAAGTTCTATTGATATGAGGATATAAGTGTAAGAAATATAATTAAGTGTAACGTATTAAATGTTAATGCCTTCTGCGTTGCTATTTTCGAGTACAGTCACAGGAAATATTGTCTTTTTCTCGAGAATTTGTCCGGTGACCTATGCTGAAATTTAGATATGTTGCTGCCAAACCATTCCGCTGAAGATTTTTGAAATAAAAAACATGTGTCTTCGGGTTAGATTTTTTGTAAAATTCGATTCCGCGAAGATCACGCAAATCAGAGGATATTTCAACGTCGCGTCAAATGTTTACAAAAGCTGTCATTTTAAATGAATAAAACTTAAGTGATTTTTTTTTATTTCTTAAAATCGCATTCAGATTTAATACTTTTGAACCCTATATTTTACGATAAACCTAAATTTCAAATATTTTAGAATAATTTATTGCACGGAGATTGGCGCCAAATAAGCATAGTGCAGATGGTTTTAGTGCGACGTCGAATCCGACGAAAATCGTTCCAACAACTTTACAAAATCGAATTAAATAAAAAATCAAACCCGAAGACATATCATTTTTATTTGATTAATGCAAAGCATATTGTTTTCGCTACAAAATAACAAAAAATCAGCATAGGTCACCGTACGAAATTTTGAGAAATTTCTACTTATTTACAAAAAATGAAAAAGAACGTCAAATCTTGAGATTCGCGAGAAAGTTAATATTTCGGGCCTATTTTTCTATTTGAATGTGCACAGAAATTAAACGAATAGCTCGGGCGTTCTTAGACTTTCAAATTGAAACTTTTTGCGTGAAAATCGGCCGATTAATTCAGAAAATATTTGCAAATATTGCTTTTGGCGGGGCGAAAAGGGGTTGGCCCCTTAATGACGTCACGACGTCAAATGAACGAGCTTCAGACCCTTTTCATTGCGCGTTCGCTAATTCTCGCACTTCAAATACAAATCTCAGAAACTTTTGTGAGATTTTAAGAAAGTCGAAAATTCGACTATGTTATCTGTCCGCAGTTACCTTAAAACGTGTGTCCCGACCTCTTATAAAGCGGCAACACCTGATTAAATCCCATGCCTAGTAATCTCAAAATCATGAAGTGAAAAATCTATTATCAATACAAGATGATTCCCGACCTGCGAAGACTAGAACACGACCAACTTGATCTTGTGGGATGAAGATCGTGTAGAGATCGAGTTGATCGGGTATATATCATGTAGGGCTCGGCCAGGGATTTTTGCAATCGAGCTGATCGGATCAGCAGTAGGAATCTAGCATGAGTATTTTTGACATGTCAAAAATATTCAGGTAGGAAATCTGATCAATGCCGACAACACTCGGTCGCCCCGACCTCTTCCGATCCAGCTCAATCACTACTCGGTCGCTTGATCAGGCTCGATCGAGTTGATCGTATCAGAAATGGGAACACAGCATTAATCACTTCACAATCGATTGAATAAATTGTTCGTTGTTAGGCCATTACTTTCTTCTGGTTCCCGGGACAAATTAGACAAGACAAGGGGTCGGAGGAGGGAATGAAAACAAAATTGAAATGCTTCAAATCCTGCAGTCGAAATAAAAACAAAAATAAACTGAAAAAAATCACTGCTTTTTTTATTTGTTGAATTCAATAAATTAAACATTTCTTCTCAGATTATTCTTCCAGCAATAAAACTCTCATGTAGTAATTGTCGATGTGTCAAAAATTACAAATTATTTAATCCGTTAGGCAGACATAAATACTAACTAAATAACCAAATCCCACTTGAAGAATTTGGTCTTTTAGAAGTTATTTAAGCAAATACCTATACCACATAATGCTGGTCTTAAATCGTAGGGTTTACCCATACATGTACTTTCATAATTGAAGTGAAGAGATATGTTTCACTTTCTATCATATGTTTTTCAATATACCCGATTTGCCGATTGTAATGGACTCGGCGCCTACGTCAGGGCTAAGTTTTGAAATTACACCTAAAGTGAAATATTCACAGATTATATAACCGCTTAGCCCGACTCTCAGGCTGGTAGTGTTAAATAAGGTACACCACTCATGTTTCACTATTCCAAATTACCTCCCGTATTCTCAAAAACTGACCAACTGGTCTGCAAGTCAGAAAAATATAAACTGATAAGATTTTATAATTTCTGAATTGCTCATTTCTTAATATTTCAGATTAGTGGAACGGGAGTCAGTCTATCAAACCGCTCTTCTCATAAAATAAATGTTGTGGTACATGTATTATGAAGTAATCTCAATCTCCCGTATCTCTTTAAAAGATATACATGTATCTAAGAAATATCTGCATTGCTAGATATATAATACGTAGGTAGTGTTTTGTATGAGAAAAAATATCTAACGAGGTTGGGAGAATTGATAATTGTCGAGACTCTGCCGAGACAATTATCAATTCCCACAACCGAGTTAGATATTTTTTCATACAATACACTAAGTACGTATGATATTTATCTTATAACCTCTATTTGCCTTATTTTCGTAGATGTTTCTAGCAGAAATGCAAGTTTCTAAAAATAACCGCATTATATCACTGTTCTAAAAATAACCATGTGATATCGTAAAAAATACTATTCGGCGTGTTATCACACGGAAATTTGTATAGTTATAAGATAAATCTGTATACCTTGCGCACATTTATGGTGTCCATAAAATATCCCGTATGTACACGTATAATACCAGTGGCACTGATAATCTAGATCCGGATAGCTGCCGTCATCTCTGAATGAACAGTCTCGAAATACCCCGCATGGTGAATTAACATTCAGAGGGCTGAAAGGAGATATTTATTTATCATGCAATGAAGCCTGCATTTACCTGATAACACCTGTCTGATAACACAACATGATATCAGGCAGTCTATTTTTAGAAACAATTTGCATACACTTTCACCTGAATTTCTTTGATTTTTAAGGGTTTATCATACTCAAGCACTGAAAATGATTGCATGATAAATAGAATAACATGTTAGTGTCTTAAAATATCAATGTTATCAGGTCTCGGCTGTGAGAATGACTTGGCAAAGTCTCGTCATGATAAATTCTCCCATACTTGACCAGATAACATTGTTATTTTTATACAATTACACACTATTCTCTATATATATCATACAGTTAGTTACATCGTGTAATAGACAGTCATCTTAATCAAAGCCATTCTGAATCGCTCACCTAGTGCTCCATTTATTCATTCCAAACACTCACACAAATCGCTCCAAAATATCTAAAAATTGTACGCGTCTGTTTGGTTCTTGAAAAAATAGGAAACAAATTATAGAACATGTGTGCATATTGTATCAAAGGGAGACGGGGAGGTAATAAATATCGCTAATTTTGTTCATCGTGAACAAAATTAGCGGGTTTGGATTACCTCCGTTTAATTTCACACAAAATTCGCTCCACACACTCATTCGAATTCATTTCATAATTATTACAATATCATTCATCTTGTGTATTTCACGATGTTGTTAACTTTATGCGATACGCCAGGCGAAAAAAAGACAAACTGGGTAGTACGTACAGTGTACACCCTATTTTGATCCCTATTTTGGGCATGGACTTCCATTTGTGTATTTATGGGCAAACCTATTTCTCGCTCGAACGGGTCCCGATTTTCTTGTGGTTTTTTTTTTCAGCCGGGCCACAATTAGAAACCATCCTGGTGTTCCAGCTGACAAGATCTTGCAAACCGTTTTCAAATTATACCCGTCCTGCTTTGCAGATAATAGTACTCTCGAAGCGGGGTATAAATTGAAAACGTTTTGCAACATCTTGAAAGTCGGAACATGGAGCCATAGGTGGCGGTATCAAAACATTTTTTTTTTACAAATATTATATGTATGCTAAATAAAGACAAGGTCTCTCTCATTGAAAATACTGGAGGACATCACTGAGGTGACCATTGGATTTCTTAAATGTCAGGGGAAAATGATAAAATTGAAGTAAAAGACATACAGGAAATGTTCAATCATACAAGGGCATGTTTTCTAAACAATTTTTCTGGTAAATCAAGTCATCTATTTTGATAAAAGGGAGTTTTAAAATGTTTCTAATCTTTTTAATCAGAAGAACTGTTGTCAACTTTCACTTTTATCCTCCATATTGTTTTATTGTAAAACTTGGTCATACCAAATGGTTTGAGAAGATTTGATTAGTTGATGGGCCTGTAAACAATATGATGTAATATGGTGGCGTTTCTTATAGCCAATGATATAATGTGAAACTGAAAAATATCATTTGGAATGCTTCTAAACAAAGACAAATTGTCACCTCAGTGATGTCCTTAAAAATTGAGGGTATATTTTTCCTATTTATTCTGTAAATATGAGGCCAATTTCAGCAAATTTTTGCATACATTTTGAAATTAACATGGATTTCAAAGATACATTTTGATTTTTTGTATTTGTGCAAAAAATTCTTGGTGATTTTGATTTGAAACTTGACCTGGAAATTTTGAAAGATACCTTGACATTATTTAATGATTTTTGTTTTAATTATTATCATTTCTTATATACTTCCACCTGTGCATGGAGCTGGTTTCTATTTGTGGCCCGGCTGAAAAAAAAGAATAAAAAAAATAAAAAAAATGGGAACGGTTCGGGCCAGAAATAAGTTGGCCCCGAGATAAGTTATTCCATATGAGCATATGTAAATAACAGTGACATTGATAAGGTTGATTTGAGTAGCTACCGTCATTTCGCGATATGACTGAAAGCTTGTTAAAAGCGACGTAAAACCCCTATCACACAGTTAACAAAATGGATAGGCAGTCTCGAAATACGCCACATGGCAAGTTTATATTTAGAGAGTTAGAGGGAATAATTGTGTCAAATTAACGCGCCTGTCAAGCGAAATGAGAACAAACTGGATCCTGTGTCGGTCCTTGTCGGACTAAACGGATTGCGCAGGATGACAAGGATCGACACTTTTGCACTTTGCTAGTTTCCTGAATTTAGAATGGTTATTTTACCTTTCTGTACAAGAATGTTTGAAATGCTACCTCCGGTTGATCCCAATCGGAACCTTTCTTATTTCTATTTGATATTCATGTATTCGTTTCACTAAGTTCCCAAAGGATCCATTTTCGATTCACAATATGAATAAACAAATATGGACATATATCACCTGACTGATAACATGATATCAGTCAGTCTATTTTAAGAAACAATTTGCATACTTTTTCATCTGAATTTCTGTGATTTTAAGGGTTTATTATAAGTAAGCGCTTAATTAATTGCATGGTAAATAAAAAAAAGTAAGTGGTTTAAAATTCTTTTGTTTTAAATTCGGTCGTCATTTTGCAAACATAAACATTATCCGCCATTCTCTTGCAGTTTTAATTGCAAAAAGGGCGAAGTAATCCATCCATATCATCAAATAAACTACGCTTTGGACTTTACATTGTTATTGACATCATAACAACGTTATTATACCGTTGATGCACTACTGTCGAGATAAAAGACGTATCTGTTTATTCGAAAATCTAAGTCAGTGGCAAGCCTGGATGTTTATTCAATGGATGATTTCTTCGAGCATTCCGTCAAGTAAATTCTTCCAAAATACCAGCGAGCTGGTGGTATGTATTTACATTGTGTCGCAAAATTTCGAAATAATAATACTGAAGATTTTGGCCTTTAATATACATGCTAATTGCATTTTGGTAAAAAATACTGAAAAAGTGGACATTTTACGAAAGTCAAATTCATTTTGATGACGTTATTTAGTTCTACATCTACCTAAGAAACATCTAAATAAGCAAAGAATTAAACAGAAAAGTAAATATTTACACAAACTTTGAAAAGTGAATATGGTGTATATTTACCCTGGGCTTTTTCAATTGGATAAAAAGCTAAATCATTAGTGCTCAACAATGAAAATTCAAACTTTTTCCTTGAAATTAACAATTTTGTTGCATTCAAAATAGTTCCATAGGAAAGACGGGTTTTGGCACGTAATGACCCGAAAAACAAGAACTGCTAATCTTTTCATCTGAGTAAATCAAATTCTTCAGGTTATTTCAAATGTTGATATTTGAATGTCCCCCATATGTTCACATACGATCAAAATCGTGCCTTACTTGTCACACTGAGCCGTCTCCTCATTTACCACCTTGGGTATATGACATTCCGTATATGAAGCAACCCCTTCTGTACAAGTAACAAATGACTGACAGCCTGCCTCGTACACACCATTTGTCTTCCCTGTGCAGTTATAGACGATAGCGCTGGAAATCCCTGAATTGGAATCATATGTACATGTATATCTTTAGCGAGAGATTTGGAATACTTTTTTAGATCGAAATGAATGCCATGACATGATGTTTCTATCTTTAATTGACGAAAAATCAATGTAATGCTTTTATGTTTCTGTTGATTTGTTGTTTTTTAATGAAAGCTTGGGAAGGGCTTTTACAGAAAGTAATTCGATAAATTTCTGATATTGAAATATGTTCTTTATATAATCTTTTTAGCTTAGTATTACGATTTTCTTTTAAAGTTCTTAATACTTATTTTTTTTTATTCTCAATCTTAACAGGCTCTACTACAACAGAAGAGTTTCAATAAACAACAACAATAATAATTCAGAATAAAGAATCGCTATCGTCGAAACATATAGAAAAGTAACGATATTTACCTGATATACATATAAACATAATCTCGATTAACACATATAAACGTTCATTAAATCTCAGAAACATCCTTGGTGATATACTTGTTTAAGTAAAGAGATCTTAAGACATGGCAAAAAACATATATAAATAACTACATTCCCATTATTTTTTACTCTACGGCATTAGGAAATGGGGTTCTACTGTCAAAAAAAGTGATGGTCATTAAAAGGATAAAGGACAAAATAACACTCAATAGGAAAAACGAACACTTGACAAAATCAGTTGCAAATTATTTTATCTCTTAATTTGGATTTATCAGTACGTGCTATAAGCTGGTTTAGAAGAAAATATACGCGGTTTTAATATAGTTTAAGAAAAAAATAACAGCGACAAAAAAAAAAACATACCATAGATTTATTAGGAAAGTAACAAAATCGGGCTATTTCAAATTCTTTCTAAATTATACCAGAAAGTAAAAACTAATACATGTGTATAGGGGGTAATTGTTGACACCAGTGGGGGATCGATATATCTTTCACTGGGATTCTTGTATTTCTTGAATTCACGTATTCGCCCTTATGTGAAAATTTCGAGCCAATCTTTCTGAAAGAGCACGTGATTACTAAGAAACGCCATGACGTCATTAGATAACGTCAAAAAGTGTTAAATTAACGAAATCAGGATATATATTTGTGACCCATCACGCGAAAAGGGACTATCTTGTTAGTGCGTAAAGTGTCGAACCTAGTCAGACTGCGCGGACTGAGCAGACTGACTAGGGTCGGAATTTTTCGCAATCAACTAATTTCTGAATCTACAATAATCATTCTACCTTTCTGTGAAAGAATTTTGGAAATGCGACCCCTGGTTGGCCTGTACTAGAACCAATCTCTTTTTTAATTATTTTTTTTCATTTTATGGAGTTCCGAAATGGTCCCTTTTCGCGTGAAGGGTCACATATATATTTATAGTACATAGCATTTATTACCCAGATGGACCCATTTGGCCTGACTGGTAATATACTCCAAACCAATAACTCCATACTTAATGCAAAACAGGATAAGATTAAGGGAGGGACCCTTTCGTGTGTTTAAATGGAAACAAGGGATTAGAGAATCTTAACTATTTAAGGTTTGTCCCTATAAACAAAGATATGTCCATTAATGATTACACTATTTCGAGGCGGGGTCAATTAATAAGGTCTTTAAGAGGGTCAAATAAGGGAAATTAAAAGAAGTATTGGAAGGAAAAGAGGAAATCACATCGGAAAATTACAAAAAAAAGTTATAAGCGATGAATAAATATCCACAAGGGTATCCACTGAAAAATAAAACATGCTTTTTTATCTTTTTTTTCTTGTCTCCCCCCCCCCCTTCACAAAAATACAAATGGTTTTTATTTGCTACATAATATCGAATTCAAAGTTTTAGAAAATGCTCCGAAAAAAACAAAGCTATTATCATGGTATCTAACTACTCAAATTAGCACGGACCTTTCGGAGAACGAAAATGATCAATCCTAGGCATATCTTTTGGCGTGTAGATTTGCCGACAGACAGTGGTCGAAACTTTTTTCAGCTACTTTGTGTCTGTCTGTGTGTGTGTGTGTGTGTTTGTTTTTTTAATCTAAAGTGATCAATTAACCACACTCTGAATTAATCAAAAAACTGCTAACTCCGGCTTACCTCTTCTCGCTACCCAAGGATGAACCCCACTTAGCGTTCTATTCGAATAAAACACTTGTACTGGGCATTACCCTGGGCTAGCTAAGGTCGGATTACCTCTGTTTCTAAAATATCCTTATTCAATAGTTTTTACACGTGTCCAGGATGCCCTCTTTTCGCATTTTGGTATCACGTTTGATTTAACTAAAGAATAATTACGCATTTCGAGATAAGTAATTTCCCCCCATGGGAAACCCCTTGACCATTTCAGGGATCGCGACCTATATGAAGACCTATACATTCTTATTATTGTTCCTCTTTAGTTTAGTGAAAATGGATTTACTCAAGTGGTCAGAAACACAACTTCTTCTTTTGTTTATACTTTCATTTCCTTGTAAGTATTTGATTTTTTTCTCCCATGTCATTGAAACAAAAATTAAAAACATGTGATATTTTACAAAATATTATTCAAACAAGGTTTCGGCTGTGTTTTACTTATTCCTCTAAAGAGATGCTTGATTGTTTTCTTTTAAGTTTCACTTGACAAGTGGAACTTGGTCCGTTTTGACAGTATATCGCGATGGGATGTCATGAGGTTGAGCCCTGGCTCAGCACACTTTCACTTTATATTTATTTGGCATTTTGGTGCGCGTCAAATATACTGACGTCAATAGAAAACGCTTCAGTCATATAGAAAGGGCAATTATTTACAAAAACACATACGTTGTTAATTATTCTTACTTCATATTAAAGACATAGAGGATATTGAATGAGTGGTCATTGAATACTGAATTTATTAAACGAGTCATCTATAAACAGATAAAAACGAAGCTACGCCGAGTTTTTATCTGTTTACAGATGACGAGTTTAATAAAATCGGTATTTGATGAGCACAAATTTTACATTCTATATATAATATGACCCTATTTTTTTCTAAAAATCGTCAAAATTATTAAAATTCAACATTTCAATTTTCCGCGAAACATATAACGCCGTTAAAAACTGACGTGACAATATGTGCATTATTACGTCATTTTCGCGGTTACAAAATAGCGTTGCTATTAGCTCTGGGCTCATTTGCATAGTTATTCCACTAGTGTAATAACAGCCGTGTAATATCGAAAATATTCAACGGGGTTTATTCACTCCCGCGACGTTGGTCATATTATAAAAACTCATTGCAGTCTGGCTCAGGCAAGAATTGTTTTCGAGTCAAGATTTGTAGAGGATTTATCTAGCTTCAAAGATTTAAAACGACAATCTACGACACTATACGACAATCAATTTCTGAATGACTGAAAATGAAAATGAACAATTTATTCTTTGTTCACTTTGTTTATTCTGTTGAGCGGGCCATTTTCCATAAAACATCAATGATTTATTATTAGCCTCGAAGTATTCTAAAGTATAACTCTATATTTTGTCTTTAGGAATCGAAATAAGTACCGTGTCTGTAAAGAACCCTTAGTATATGATTTAATAGTTATTCATTTATTTGCATTATCAAAATTATTTATTAAGTAAGTTCAGTGCTTTGATAAATCGTTTCAGCTATTGACTGTTTCGTATGTTACAAACAGCCTGATGGTATATATGAGGAGAACTGTAAATCCTACACCATGTGTAAAGAAGGAGAAGAAGTGATTATACAGTGTGGTCAAGACAAAGCTTTCAATACTCAGACAAAACAGTGTGAAGAGTAAGGTCATTTATTAGTCTTCAAATGGAATATTTTCTTCTATGAATAATCGGCGCCTTTATTCGACTCAATGTCAATGTAAATAATTACCTGATCTTATATATAAATATTTATCTTATAACTATACACTTATCCGTGTGATAACATCCCATATGATATTTTTTATGATATCACATAGTTATTTATAGAACAATGATATAATGCGGTTATTTTTAGAAACTTGTTTTTAAGTTAGAAACATCGACGAAAAGAAGACAAATAGAGGTTATAAGATAAATAAAATACATACTTGGTGTTTCGTATGAATAAATATCTAACTCGGTTGTGAGAATTGATAATTGTCTCGGCAGAGCCTCGACAATTTTCAATTCTCCCAACCTCGTTAGATATTTTTTCATACAAAACACTAGGTACGTATTATATATATATCAACTATTTCGAACTGTTTCTTCAACCCACCACGTGACCGGGCAACAGTAAAAACTGGTTCATCCATGTGCAGTAAGCACCGAATGCTTGTCAGCTTGCGAAAATTATGTCATCATATTGCTCGTGTATGAAACGTGCGGAGTGACGCGCTCTTAGAAACCATAAAAATATATCTACATTTCTTCTCTGTATGGTTTTTTTTTTTTGAAAATGTTTGAATGATAAACAAATTTACACAATAATGATCAGGTAATTAAACAGTTTTTTTTTAATAATAACTGTATTATGTTTAAATGACATAGGCCTATTGGTTAAAACAACATTTTTTCCCTTGTAAAAATCGTTTCAATGAACAAGAACCTGAAATTTCGCAAGCAATTTCATGGTTACAAGTAAGAACCTCTGTCAAAGCTAACATCATCTGACACAGAGCTTTTTAACTCAAACAGAAATAGTCATGAAGCCCTTTCCAAAGAAGAAACTAAACGTAAAAATGATGATAATAATAAGATGATGATGATCATGATGATACTATATTTGGTTTGAAAAATCTTTCTATAATACTTTCGCCTCTGCTGAGCAAAAAGTTGAAGTGTTTCTCTTATTACCCTTACACAATTAATGAACCCGTTGTAAAGAGCTTTATCGCTGCTTTTGGACCCCTAAAGGGCAAAGCGGTTCACCTTTCTCATATTTAGCTCTGGTTACAGTGAATTACGGTAAAGTTCGATGTATTTTTTTTTTCTTTTTAATTTTGTAGAGGATAATCGTTTGTTTCATAGTAAGATTGATTTATATTTCATTGAGTGAGCAACAAAGGCTACATTTTTATGATTGGCGGAGTGAGAATATAGCTTTTGTTGTCCAAGAAATGAAATATCAATCGATCTTTCTCGAAAAACATTGGATTATTCTATTTCTTCAATACAAACAAGACACAAAATGTGAAAACAATTTTTCTTCAAGCGCGTTATTTTGCCCGTGGTTGTTATGTAACGTTCATGATGACGTCACTTATTGGGCTCTGCTTAGATAATGTCAGATATGGTGAAATGAACGGTACCAGAGTTTTATTGTTTGATAATTTCACTAGTTTTGCGGTGAGATTATCAAGTGATATTTTATCGTTATTTCTCGATTAACCACCAAAAGGCATTAAAGAATGCCCCATGTCACGCTTTGCAGGGCATCTATGGTCAATAAAAATTAAACAGCCCTGCTACATGACGAAGTTTGTCATGCTTGTACATGGGAAAAACTTTTTTGTCAAGTCTATAGATTTCGTTATATCAATTTTGAATACCACAGGTTACGAAATACACATAAGCCTTCCCTCTTCACCCAAGTAAATATATGGATCATTTCAAATCCTTTTTCTATATTAATCCATGGAAAAAAAGTTTAGCATTCAAGTCCATTCAACAGGTTGCATTTGCGCTTATAGGATTCGCGTGAAATTAAAAAAAAAAGAGAGAGAACAACCGCAATCATTTGACAACTTGATGTTTTGTGCCAATCCTTGTGTCTAAACGTGCACATTCATAGAAATGATCTTCTTATTTCGACATTCATATTCTGTGTTATTACTCAACTTGCAGGGCGTGGCTTAGCTGTGACGTAATTTGGCAAGTTTTTGATATTTGGGTTCTTTAGTAATTCGCCAATTATCACAAACGCGTGCAAATAACTGTATCCAAAAAATCAAAAGGATGTTTAAAGAAAGTGAACAAATTTCATCGTTGGGTTACCAAAGAGTCATAGCTTCAGCTTGATTAAGCTGAAGTTACGAGGGTTTGGCTACTAGCCTACGATTTAAGGTTTCGAGTTATTTATGTCGTCGATGAAAGTAATGATAAAAAAATCTGATCTACCTTAACCTTAAGTGCAATGACCCAAATATTGGGCTCCGCCCTGTCAGAGCATAAATCCTCAACTAAAGCCTCGTTTACATTTGGCCTACGGAGCCCGTACGGCGACCGTATCTCGCCGTAAACATAAAATCGTGCGGTACCCGTGCGGTGACATACGGTGCCCGTGCGATCATCGCATGGTCTTACGAGCACCGAAGACACCTGCTCTCTCGTTTAAAAAAAGTTATACACATCTTTAAAAATCGCAAGCCCGTAGCATTGTGCGGACACCGAACGGTCACCGCACGAAAGTCGCACGGAAGCCTTGCGATGATCGCGCGGAAATCGCACGATATCTTAACTATCAAACATCCAAAATAAACCCCGTAGAATCGTGCTATAACCGCACGGCATCCTCTCGGTATCCGTACGGAACCCGTACGTTCTCCGCACGGGAATCTCACGATTACCTTGCGATACCGCACGGGACCCGTACGGTCTCATTAAGGTATGTTCTCCCTCAAATATTTTCAAAATCGCATGGTCACCTTGCGGCATTGTGAACACATACGCCGCAGACCGTAGCTGTCTGCGATGTCAAGAAAATCGTAAGAAAAATCGCAGGCTGCGATATCGTACGGCGTCCGTGGCAAATGTAAACGAGGTTTAAGTTTGGAATATCTTTTTTAGCAAATGGAAGGTACCGGCACCTTGTGGCACATTCCGGGACTGTGCGGACAAAGATGATGGCGACTACCCTGATCTCGAGACAAACTGTGGATCGTACTACACATGCGCAAACGGATACTTCTTCGGACACTCTCTTTGTCCATCAGGTATATGATAAATTTGTGTTGTCCTTAAATACGGATGCTTACATGAGAAGTTATAAAATACTAACTTTATTAAACGAATCATTCATAAAAAGTTAAAAACGAATTAATTAACTTAAATCTGTTAAGCCATTTATTATATGCGATGTTTTGCGATGAATTGACTTAATTGTTAAAATTCATTCATCTAAATTTTCCGTGAAAAATTTAGCGCCGATTGTAAATTGACGTCCTTACATCAATTATTACATCATTTTTACAGTAGCTGTGAATGTTATACGCCCATTTGCATAGTTATTTCACTAGAGCAATAAAACCCGTGTAATGTCAATATTTACTTACAACGAGGTTCTCCAACTCCCGAGAGGCAGGTCATATTTTAAAAAAACGTTATTGATTGTTCTTTTCCGTATATTTTCCTGCGAAAAGTCAGACAACGTATATCTCCGAAAATTACTTGCGGATGACATATTTATTTACTTTTTCAGCCTATCCCAAATTTCAACCTTGCTATTAATCCGTGCTTCTTTTATTTTTTTATGTGGGCGATTAAAGGATGATTTCGAAGTATAATTTTAATAATTATAAAAAAATAATTTGATGTTCAAGTATAATTTGAGAGAAACATATTCAGAATAAATAAATATTTTCAAAACGAGGACAGTACATGTTTACATTGAGTATATACTTTTAGAACGAGGACGGTTTATTTTCAGAATAAATATATATTTTTAAAACGTTCACAGTTCATACTAAGAACAAAAAGTGTTTTTTTTTTGGTTTTTTTTGAAACAATGACAGTACATATTTAGAACAAATTTATATTTTCAAAACGTCTTGTGGTCTTGCATTTTGATTTCTCTACAATATCTGTGATTCTGTCAAAATGATTTTACGACTATGACTTTTTAACGGTTCAGAGTTACAAAACAAGTCTTTGAACGCAGATTCTAATAGATCTCATTCCACCTATGTGTACTTTCAGGTTTGGTTTTCAACTCAAAATTACAAGTGTGTGATTATAAATTTGCAGTATTACCACCATGTGGTACGTTGAACGCAACAATTATACAGCAGGTCGGATAGAAAAACGAACACAGACATTGATTGAACATTCGTTTTCGTGTAGATTGTCTTAATTTATTTGAATTGTGAAACGTTAGTACTCATTTCCATTCCGATTCATTATGTCGTCGTTTGAAGGCCATTTGTCCCCCGACCAATGTTACAAAAATAGTGTTTTGTCCTCAGCGTTTGTTTTGTTCATATATTTATGTTAACAAAATCCTTTAGCTTGTATTGAACTACAGCACATGCGATGTAATACAGCTAGTTACATTGTGAAATTGACATTCATCTCAATCAAAACCATTCTAAATCACTCTCTAAGCGCTCCATTCATTCATTCCAAACACTCACTAAAATCGACCAAAACCCCGATAAAAAGATGCAACCAACAACTATATAAAATAAATATAAATAGAAAAAAGTCGCGGACTCACTGACATAATTGAAATTGCAAGTCTCTGTTTGCTTCCTGAAGAAATAGGAAGCTATTTTTAGAACTTGTACGCATATTGTATTAAAAGGAGGTAATAAATATCGCTAATTTTGTTCTTCCTGAACGAAATTAGCGGCATTGGATTGTGTGCCTTTAATTTCACTCAAAATTCGCTGCGCACACTTATTCAAATTTATCCAAAATAATTCCAAAATCATTCACTTTGTCAAATTCACGATGTTGTTTACTATACCAAAGCATTCTGTGGTTACAGAGGTTCAGTCGAATACTACATACAGTCGATTTTGTTTGAGCGACCACGTCTATCAAGAGACCATTTTTATTAAGCGACCACCGTCAACAGTCCCTAAATCTCTGAAAAAGTGGACATTTTAAACGAAACCATTGTTTGTTTTTGAATCTGATGTTTTCGAAACCCTGCCGATAAGACAGCGACGTTATTTAGATTTATGGAAGACAAAATTGCATCGACGATTTATAACCTGTGCTACGGCCGATCATTAGCGGGTCTCCGGCCGATTTTGTTCCTATCGTAGACATCATCGCTGACGTATCGTAAGCACGCTTGGTATAATCGACCATGCGTTATGTATCAGCACTGGTCAAGAAATAAGAAAACTTCACGTCGGCCGTCTTTCATGTGACTACAAAATAAATATTAGGCTATGTACTTATATAGCCGGAGCCCGGCCGAAGTCATTTCTTACTTACGATGAAAATAGGAATAGCCAACGTCGCCGTTTTTTATGTGACTTTACAATAAGGTTTTAGACATTAATATCTTGTTTGCTTAAAATTCCTTCAATAATACGATATGAAGGCTACAATGTGTACAACTGCAATTTCATGCGACGTTTTGGGGTAGTTTATTCAGCGATCCCATTTTTGAAGTTATTTCACATAATTGTATATCCTCGAGGGCACATCTATTATATTGTGAACTATTCTTACAAGTATTGATGCATTAACGCATCGTATCATTTTTCGAGTCAACCGAACACCAAACCTTTCTCGATTCAGTTGACGTACACTTATCTTCCTGACACAATGCATCATAGAGAGGTCATAACTGTTTGAAGACGTCACGTAAAATACAATTACAAAAAGGTCGTCTTAGCTTGTAAATTAGCTACGGGTTGCTATAGGAGATTACAGTTTACTCGATGAGTGCTCGAGTAGTGGCTTTGAAATTTTTCGCACCATTTTGCAAAGAATTGGTCTCCGTAAAATTATTTTTTTCAAAGGAGATTCCATTTTGAAAAATGATATATTCCATCGGAATTCGGAAGCAAATTTTGTCGTAAATTGCGGGGCAAACCTTTTTTTTCTTTTTTATTTTTTTTCAATTGTAAAATGCTTTTCAGAATTTAAACAAGCCAATTGTAGGAATTATCCATTTGGGTCTTTTATTCAACGCAAATTATACCAAGAAGACTTCCAAATTTGAAAAAAGTATACACATTTATCGTGAATTGTAACGAAAGAAAAACGAAGAGAAGGTTTCTTATTTACATCTTATGGTAACTTCAAAGCAAATATAATAGTAATTGTCCTACAAAGAAGTATTGGAAAGAGAGTGCAGTCTGGCATCTTGTACGTTGAAAACGCCAAGTCTTAAGTGCGTTGGTATATTTTTGGGAAGTGAAGAATTACATATTAACGTAATATTTCTTATTTAATTTGTTCGATGAAGTAAGTACATTAAGTGAGGATGGATTCAACACCGTCAAAGTTATCAAAAGTCATAATAAGCTAATCTCCCTCGAAATAAAAAGTCTTGAACTACACTTTTCGTTAATAAGGCATCGAGTAACAAAAGTGAATTTGTTACGCAGACGTCAATAAAATCTTTTACTGAAATCTTACTGAAACACATCTTTGACCTTTGTAGCCACATCTTTGACCTATGTAGCCATTTTGATAACCTTTGTCATCGCATAATGTGGACAAAAAACACGTTACATTCCTAGAAATAAGCACATCGAAAGAAAATTAGGTATGCCTAAAAAGAGATCAGCTAGGGACAGGTCACATAACGCCCTATAACACGTGCTTCCGAGATGTTACTTTACTAAAAGTAAAAAGTTTGAAAAGTCGGAGATAAATTACAAGCCTTTTACAGAAGGAGTTCACGAAATTATAGATGGGTCCTCATATACCCCGAAAAGTTGTCAACAATGATCACGGTAGCATTTTCCTTTCACAAACCGCGTAATACTTATTGACTTCCGGTACATCAGCCCAGTAGCCATTTGTCCACATTATCACACCATTTTCGTTTATAAACCCGTCCGGATCACCACCTTGTGTATTAAACTTTGTATACGTCATCGCGTCTCCATTTATCCATTCCCAAGTTCCCTCGGAGTTCCGGTCATGCGCACCTATCCAAAATGTCACATGATTAAATCCTTCCGCCAGTGGCAGGTTATAAATGAAGTTATTTTCGTTGCCGTCTTTTATTGAAGCAAGGGATCCACCCATTTGTACGCAATTATCCAGACTTTCGAACCAGTCTTGTTGTACGTTAAGGAATTGATAGCAGGACCCGCCATATTCGGACCAGCCAGTCGGACATCCGGAAAAAAGAATCTGAAAAATATATTTGAAATATGAACTTATTAAATGTGACGCTTCAAGCAACCTGTGACCTGAGCGCTCCTTAAAATAAATGCGTGTATCTTTAAAATGTATTGTCCCGGGAGAAATCGATTAGAGGTCAGGTATCAAAAATCTTTATACAAGAGCAGATTAGTAATTCTTGTGTCAGATAAACATGCAAAGCCAAAAAGGTTCGATCCAAGTCAGGCTACGCAGATGCGCAGTCTGTCTAGAGTCGACACTTTACATACAACCATGAATGTTATATTTTGTCTGCCAGGTTAATTGTGTATTGTGAGGAAGATCTAAACTTAAAAGCAAATGAATTGGGTTAAAGAAAAATTTTAAAATTTAACTGCAGTTCGTATTAATATGCCCACTCTTAACTGAAGGCGAAGCCAAAACCAAATAGTTTTGGGTGACAATGTTTCGTCATTGGTTATACTCAGATTTGTTGACCTTTATTCATGTCCAAAATGTAATATAATCCGGTTCTAGCTACGAAAAGACAAGTATAGTGTCTCGTCCTTTAATAACGTAGATAATAATGATATATATTAAATACGTATTTAGTGTTTTTGTATGGGAAAAATTATCTAACGAGGTTGGGAGAATTGATCATTGTCTAGGCTCTGCCGAGACAATGATCAATTCCCACAACCGAGTTAGATATTTTTTCATACAATACACTAAATACGTATTATGTTTATCTTGTAACCTCTATTTTCCTTGTTTTTGTAGATGTTTCCAACAGAAATGCAAGTTTCTTAAAATAACCGAATTATATATTTGTTCTAAAAATAACTATGTTATATCATAAAAATATCATACGGGATGTTATCACACGGATATTTATATAGTTATAAGATAAAATTACTTACCGAATTATCTATGGAATAAAAATACCATGCGTCTATAAAGAAAGTCGATGTTCCACAGATGATCGGACCGGTGTACAGTACACAGTCCTCTCGTTCCAGATGGAATATCTTCCGATAAGCTAGGGAAGAACAAGCTGGGTGGATCATGCACAATGTAAAACAATCGGATCTGCTTTTCTGTGGTGAACTGGTTAGAACAACACCAGATGGGATCTCCATACTTTGACATATCTTTTTGTACGTCAATTGTCTCAATATCTGCCCGGTAACCGAAAAAAGCAACATTTGCGATATGAAAGTCTGCACAATATCCATCTAATACTTCGGGAACACCAGTCAAGAAAATCGTTTATTTGTTCAATGTGAAGGTGAAAATGAATGTTCAATCTTCCACTTAAAAACGATCTCAAGTAATTACGTCAATATAAGTTTACACTTGTTCACGAACGATTATTGATATCAGGGCCCGAGGTTATAAAACATCTTTCTCAGGCTTAACTAAGAATTTTCCCAAACTTGAATTTCAAATAAATGTATAAAAATAAAAGATAAAATAAATAAGTTGTTATTTATAGCAACTTATTAATATAATCGTTTATATTTAAAAAAATAATAATAATAAATGAGTATAAAAACAGAATTGCGGCTTTTATCTCAAATTGAAATTTGATCAAAATTTTGAATTAAGAATGAGAAAAGTTTTATAATCTCGAGCACAGATATGTGCCATGTTTTTCAATAAGCAGCCGAATATTAGAATGAATCAGCGAAACTTTGGGCCCAGATAAAGACATTTCCAAACTTAATGACCGATAATTGGCTTTCTTGTAGACCCAAAAGTTCATTGTGTAATCGAACTGCCAACAAATATTGAATGTGTAGCGGGACAGATATCCATTTTCTCTTAAATAAACTCAGAAAATCAATTGAAAATTCAAGACATAAATACCTCTATCTAGACGGAGTTATGCTAGAAATAACATTGTAAACAAAGATTCTTGCAAATAATCGCATATCATAATAGAAATATAGTTAACCAAAATGAGAATTTGACAAGTTGAATGATTTTGGATGACACCAGAATGCTATTTTATGAGTGGGAGGGGCGAGTGTTTAATGAAATTAAGGGGAATATCGATATTTCCGTTCAACTGAGCGAAGTTAACGATAATTCTTTACTTCCCTTTTTAAAAATCAACTGTTTTTAATCTTTGTGTATCCTTACGGGCCAATCGGTCGCTTGAAATCAACATCCGATAATAAAATAGTGAAATGATATGATCGATTTGAATGATATCCTGATCATTATGAACGAAAATGAGCTATTTTTAGCGATTTTGGAGCGTTTTTGAATGGGTTGATTTGGACTGAATGAATGGAGCACTGAGTGAATAATTAAGAATGGTTTGATCGAGGTGAATATCAGTTTGACGATGTGACTAGCTGCACATATAGCCTCTGGACGTCGGGAACAACTTCAACAACACTTTAGTGGTCGAATATGAAAATTAAACAGCATATAAACTAGTGAATGCAACAGTCAAAGCTTGTGAACAGACACATGAATCTTTTTTTCCATATCAAAACCTACACGTAATCCGATTGTTTATCAAGTGACTTTGCATGAAAGTTGAACCAATTCCCTGTACATCGAAAAAAGTTTCAATGTTTTAGATTAAAAAGAATGTTGTTATGAAAAAGAAAGTGACGGATACCCTCCTTTCAAAAGTCACAAAATCGATATAAATGGGTCTTTTCAAAATAACATTACAATTCAACATCCGAAAATGTTGTTTCAATGATTTTTAATCAAAAGTCAATGCATACGCAATGTGAAGTCCATAGACTATAAAGAAGATATGTCTGTTTTGCTTGTAACCAGCGACAAGACAGTAAACATTACCCCCACCTTCGATTCCAATTCAATTCAATTCAATTTATTATAGTAATAAGTAAAAACACTTTTTACAATAAAAGAAAGATTTCTATCAACTCAAACATATAATAATGAATTGACCAGAAGTATAATTCGTTCAATACACCAAAAAGATTTCCTTAAATTATTTGCATGAAAGCTAAATTTGCCTAGATCGACTAATTCTTTTAGACTTATGACTTA
Source organism: Fragum whitleyi (assembly GCA_948146395.1). Lineage (NCBI taxonomy): Eukaryota > Metazoa > Mollusca > Bivalvia > Cardiida > Cardiidae > Fragum > Fragum whitleyi. The sequence goes on from OX411553.1 coordinate 28,049,693, forward strand.
TGAGAATGTATAATAATACGATTTCAGAAATATGACCCTTAAATCGCGAAACTCTTGACAACTTAGGGTATAATGATATTCCTTATCTAGACTGTAGGAATCGCATAGCTTGCAGGCTCGTCCATATCTCGGAATATTTTGATGTCGACAATTTTTAATCTCAAGATCATGCGTCGAAGTATGCAATTTGCTGATCGCTATTTTATACTTTTTCAAATGAAATATCCATTTTTTTTTCAAATTTAAATTCGTGTTTAAATAATACACAGGAATAAAGTCTATTTAAATTATTAATACCACTGTACTAATTCTGATAGAAATGATCATATATTCATAATTTAATGGAATTAAAGTTTAATGTCCTAAAGCAATCAAAGAATTGAAAATCTTAAAGATTCCAAAGTATATTTTACATAATACGCCCAATTTAGACCGTTATAATTATGATTATTATATGTGTCGAATCGTAGCAAGTAGGATAATCATTTTACAAGGCTATAAGTTGGTATTTATTTCAGTATTCCACTAATGAATCATATTGCATTTGCTTTCTCCATACAAAGCAACTATATTAGTTTAGCGCGCACGCAGAGAATTTTCTGCGAAATTTAGTATGTATTAGTTCTTAACCATTACCCTTTTTTCCACGTGACCCTAATTCAGAGGAATATCCTTAAACAGGTAAACTAAAGAGTAAAAAAGTTTACATTTCTGCGAATCACTAAGTTTAATTTACTAAATATTGAGAAAGGGTTGTTTAGAAAACCTGTTGGCTTTTTCTGCAATTGATTCTGACATAGTTGCCATCCAACATTTTTTAACAAAATTAGACCCAGATATTTGAACGAAGTTACATTTTCTTATTTTGTATTGTATAGAAAAATATCATGAGAAGGCGGACGTCAATTTTTCTAAACAAGCATATTTTTTTCTCAAGATGTTAACAGTAATTTTCAATATCATCTAACATAGATTGTATTGTTTCTGGTGTTTCAGAAAATAATGCTTGATCATCAGCGAACATTATCAAAAATATTTTCCAATCATGTATTGTAAAAATACAAGCAGGATCGGGGTTAACGTTGTTAACGTACATGATATATAGCAAAGATGGCGTTGGATTTCCTTGCTTTTAATTTAGATTTGTACGGATTGTATCAGAGATTGCCGTTGTGTTAAACGATTGATCTTACTTTACTTTCCATTGCCTTTAAAGTGTTTGTCAATTTCGAACTCATACATTGGCTAAATAATCTCTGCCATAATGCTGTTCTATTAATTTTGTCATAACATTTACATAAATGATAAAATATGTTTATTTTATTTTTGGCCATATTCTTAAAATTTGCTTATTATGGAATGGAGAATAAAAATGCAGTCCACTGTGCTCTTATTTATATATGTATCCTTTTGGTAGCCATATTGACACTTATTAATATTTCCGTGCTTTTCGTTACCTTTTGAATAAACGATTAAGGGTAAATTGTGAATAAATCTTTCCTAAAGTATTATTCAGAGTTATTCCTCTATAATTTTTTGGTTCATTCGATTCAGACGATGTGGCCAAAAGACCAACTATCAGGATAAATTGATTTTTCAAATATTTTATTATAAAGATTGATGACAAAGAGAGATTATATTTGACGCTTTGATAATTTCAGAACTTTTTTCGTCTGGTCCAGATGCTTTATTTTCTTTTTATTTAAAAACTTTGATTTTGATGTCTTCTTCTGTTATAAGCGCAAAGAGATCTTGGTCTGAAATGTAATCTCCTAGTTCTTCTTTATTTTCAAAGGGATAGGTTTGACTAATTAAAGACTTGAAAAGTTCGAAAAGAGCATCTATTTGGATTTCATCTCATTTAACGTATCGTTGCTAGAGTATAAACTTTTTAATTTTTTTTTCAATATTCACGCTGATTATCTTTGCCATAGAATTTGTCATTGTCCTATTTCCTTCATTTTCACCAAATTTATACTGTGCCTTTTACCTATTATTATTATATTTATTGCGCGCTCTACAAAACGCAGTGCGATTGTCTCCGCTGAATTTTATATTAAGTTTCATTCTAGCCTGGTTGTATTCATATTTCTTTATTTGAACATCTTCATTGAACCAATTAATTCAACATTATTATTTATTTTATTTTTACAAGTCGTTCTGGTAGGTATACTTTTACCGAATATTCAAAAAGCAATACCCTCTAAAAATCTTACAAACAACCTACTTGTGTATCAATATTTTTTTATAGTTGGAATCGTTAATAATTGATCTAAAAGAATTATTAGATATCATGAAAATATTTTATTTTATCATCATCGATGACACTTTGATTATTGAATACTCGCGAAAATGATTTACCATTGGATATTTTAAATTCTAATTAAAATAACTGATGTAAAGAGGGGTGTGGCCAGAGAAATAGCCCAACTTAATTGTGCCCTGCGGCATCATAATTATATTGTGGTTTTAGGATGAGAGAATCGGTCACACTTTAGCTTCTTTCACTCTTTCTTTGAGGCTATCGGTTATGCTATTCATGTGGCCGGCGATAACGTTTTTTCCCAATTCGCTTTATTTTTCAATTCCTTCCTCTTATCTTCAAAAATATCAAAATTACTACGGTTTATAACATTAGATCCTACTGGTGGTATAAAGCAAATACATATATTAACATCATTTTCAGAATTGTATAGTTTATGGTTTAATTGAAGCCAAATTTTACCATTTTCATTTTTCTTAATGATACCAATTAAATTATCACAGCTTTGACACACACTGAAATGCCTCCACCTCATCTTCCTTTTCTAATAGTTCTATCTTTTAACCTTAACAAATGAAACCATTGATTTCTAGATTTATATTTGGTAGAAACCATCCTTCACTTAACTATAAAACATTGTAACTACAGATGAATTGAATGAAGTCGTCTTCTGCTAACTTTCGGACTAGTCCATAAATGTTCCAGGATAAGATCTTTAGCTTCTCTTGTCTGTCCTATTCTTTTACTTCTTTGAAGGTACCACCTGGCCTGTCTTTCACCATCAGTTTAGCTTCCAACCATTTTACCTTTTTCCTGTGGCCTTTTCTCTGTCCGTAATTGGTTGTAGGAATATTCTTCCTGGTAAAGTATCATCAGTTTGCTGTATTCTTACTTTTTGGTTGTTTTCATCCAGTCAATTTTTGTTGATTGATGCTGCTTTTAATACCTGCCCTCTTTGTTTGTAATAGTGAACTTTTGTCACAAGTGGTCTATCTTTGTTTGGTTTAGGTCTTCCTTATCTTTGAATTTTGTCTACATGTACGCTTTCGCTGATGCCTAAATATATAATTCACAGTTTTCATCTTTGATTTCTTCAATACCATGGAAAAATATATTCTTTCTTAATTTTCGGGATTCTAGATCATTCGATTTATCTCTGAGTTGATCGTTTTCATTTTCAACTTTGTTCACTAGATTTTCAAGATCAGAACTTATCAATTTCATTTTTGATAATTAAGATTTCGACTCTTTCAATTCTTTTTCAGCATCTTCATTCTTAATTTCGAATTTAGAGTAGTACTGTTTAGGTGCCCGGTAAATTTCATTCAAGCGCAATTTCAACGCAAATTATTTAAGCATTCTGGTTGTTTTACATTATTTTAGTTAAAAAAAAAAGTTTAACGCCATAATTTTTTTCTAAAGAAACAATTTTTCTTTTTCTTGAGCTTTGTTCAGCGTATGTGATTGGTTGATTTTGACAAATGTCATTACTTTTTAGCTTCTCTGACTGAAGGCCAGCGAGCTTTTGTCGTGGCGGTGTGTCCGTCGTGCGTCCGTCCTTGCATGCGTCATCTTTTCACAGTTAACACTTAAAAGTTTATACTTCCGACTTCACAGTTCACACTTCACAGTTTACACTTCACAGCACTTTTCACTTCTTATTTAATACTTCACAGCTTACGTCATCGCTGATATGTTTGAATTGTGAAGCATATAGTTTGAATTTAAGAAGTCTCCATTGGTCCTTCTTATGTACAGGTTCAAACATGGATTACATATAGTTAGACACTATTTATTAGGGTAAAAATCGAAAAGCTAGTCCAACACAATAACTCTTGACACTAAAGTACCATTCAGATAGTATCATTGTGAAATTGACATTCACCTTGACCGAAACCAGCTTGAATCGCCCACTCAGTGCTCCTATTATTTCCTATCATTCACTCAAATCATTCTAAAACGCTAAAAAAATCGGTAAGATAGATAAGATCATCAACTATATTCAAAATAAAGTAGCTAGAAAAAATATAATGATGATGAATCTTTTTTTCAGACTTATACATATACAGTACACCGTCTTTATAAATTATACAGAATAATATAATGTGATACAACCTCGCCCACTCCCGCACACACGTACATTCTCTCTTTCTTCATTCTATCTGCTATATTCAGATCAATTCACAAATCTATTCATGAAAAGTACATTTAATTTTGTAAGATAATAAAACTCTCATTCGAAACGAAATTTTGAGAGAGTTCTAAGCAATGTCATACGAGATATGTCTTACGTCTGAATTTAGTATATTGCTATGTCGATGTTTTTGTCTATGCTCTCACATAGACAACAGCATCTTCAACAGCAAGACAATAATATTTAAACAAAAAGTAATATTACATTTAAAATAATCGTAAAACGTGATTTCATAATCCTCGATTCTTATTTTTAGACCGAAAACATTAATAACATTGATAAGGGAGAAAACCTTTCTGAACGATTTCTCCATTTCCAATGGTATTTTAATTTAATAGATATAAAAGATTCGCTTCGTAGTGCAATTTTAATAACCTCTTGAATTATATATACATGTAAAACGATGTGATTAAGAGAGAAAACATTGTTGATGCATTCTCTCCTTTCCACGCCGATTTATGTGTTTGACTACTTTAGAGGATTGTTGTTATCTGTTATTATCTGTCTTTTAATGCATTACTTGAATAAATGAATACATTTTGTTATTTCTCCAGTGAAAAGTATCATAAGCTCATATATACACCTCTTTGCTTCCACATTAAATGCTTTCCATTTCAGGATTCTCTAGAATTCATCTCCCCCCCTCTTTCTCTCTCTCCACCCTCTCCCTCTCTCTCTCGCTCTCTCTCTCTCTCTCTCTCTCACGCTCACTCTCCAAACACCTATCCACTAATTAGTTACGCGTAATATGCGTACATCTTCTGTAAATCGGATTTTTGTCGTAAGAACAAGATTTTTTTTTTGTTTTTTGAAAAATATGAAATTATTTTGGAGAATATTTGAATTATTAATTAATCGAGAAGAGTATCAATAAATATGATCATCTACTACTTCCGTGCTAGTTCATTCTTTTTCTAAAAAAGTCCCGAGGCCTTTTATTTCATTTTTTCTTTCAGAATTTAAGAGGTTGGTGAATTTTTGTACACTTGGTTTCTTGTAAAAGTATTTTTTGATATATATTGGATTTAAGTTCATGAAATTTGGAGCATTTGATTACGAAGTGGCACTCGTTTTCTACTTCGTCGATCTCGCAAAAAATGCATAATCTCTGCTCTCGCGGTATCCTATCTCTTCCGTACCTTAAAGTTTCTATGTTGAGGTTATGTGCGCAAACCCTTGTTCTTGTTATAGCTATTCTTGATTTGTAAGATTTAACCGCAGATAAATAATTTTTGAAATATAGGGTTTCGTTACGAATGCTGTAAAGTGGTTTCAATACACTACTATTCGAAATATCTGCTTGCAACTTTTGTTGAAAGCAATCAATCAGCCTTTGTTTGAATTCTTTAATAAAATATTTTTCGTTAATGTTAAAGTGATCTTTGAAAATGTAACCAAATCCAAATTCTTCCAGTAATCGTTTGACATTGTAGAGCCAACCTTTTTGCCCAAATTTTAGTCTCTCCTTTCCATTGTCAGAAACCGTTTTCGAAATGATATTTGTACTTATGTTATTTTAAGCCAATACTTAATTATCGAGACATGTCGTTGGATATACAATGGGTATAATGTATATAAAATGTCTCTGACTTAATTTAATTTTAAGCTTCTGATTGATTTATAAAGACATAGAATGCTGAAGAACTTGTTTGTAGATTTACTCAAATGCGGGTAATAAATAGAGCTTATTTTGTTCAAGGTGAACAAAATCATTGTTCAAGGGGAACAAAATCAGCGAAATCGTATTACCTCTCCTTCAACCTAAAAAAGGATCTAGGGTTTTCTTTTACTAAACATCTTTACGATATTTTTATTTCGTAAGTTAGAAATTAAAGTTGCTTCTACAGTAGTTACTAAATATGGAATGCTGTCATGCACCATCTCATTGGAATCGGCTTCTAAAGAAGACAGAATCTAACTATGGATGAAAGCACCAGGTACGATTTTTTATTTGGACTTACGATTATTTCTTTCGTAATGAGATACCCAAAGCAGTGTTACGCCATGCTCAAACAAATAGATGAATCTGACAGAAATACCTGTGCAACATGCATAACAAATGTTCTTTAATTATACGGGTTTGGATATGTATGGTTAACCCAGGATATTGTGAATGACGAACACTTTATACATTTATATTCACAGAGATTGGTCGATTCCTTTAGACAAACGTGGTCATCTGACATTCAAAGTACTGTAAAGGCCTTAACCTATAGATTTTTTTAATTTGCGTTAGTGCCTGAACTCTATTTATCATTAGATATTCCATACATCTACAAAAGAACTTTGTCTAACTTCAAATACTAAAATCATGATTTTATGATCGAAGAAGGTAGATATCTTGGGATAGACAGAGAAAGGCGTTCCTGCCCGTTTTGTTCTAGAAATAATATTTTAGTTGTCGAAAACGATTTTCATTTGTTTTTCCAGTGCAAGCGCTATGAGTTTATTAAAACAAAATTATTCCCAAATTACTGGTTATCTAATAGAACAGAATCTAAATTTTAAAAGATTATTGACATTAAATGACAGAGAGACTGTTGTGCGAGCCGAGCCTAGACTCACTATAGTTTTGTTCATTTGTAAATGTTTATTGGCCGAAGGTCTTATAACCTGAATACAATTATTTGATTTGTTTTGATTTCACCTGAAATAACGATTTTTTATCACGCATCGATCGATACATATAAATACATAAAATAAGTCATCAATAACTTAGACCTTTACTCAAGACTCTGTTTCCGAGGCCAGCACTCGTTTTTCCGACTATTTGTCTCCTACAAATAGGTTGATAATCCCAGATCTATGTTGGATAGTAGGAAAGGATGTAATGGTTTGAGAAATACAAGGAATCCATTGTAAGATGCTTCAATCGCCGCAATATTTCTGACAGATTGTCAAAAGCGGTGTTTATCCCAAAACAATAAACACATTACTTAGGCTCAGGTCTACCATGTCATGTTAAAAGTTAGCGGCAATGCGGTGTTTATGTGGATATCGGAATTGGATACGACGTATTTGGACAGGTTTATTAAACTCAAATATCATTGAAACTCTAAACCCCATATTAAAGTGTATCAGTATATTTCTCTTTCTCTCTTAAATACATTTATAAATATCAATAATGTTTATTGACATTACCGGCTAATGATCTAGACCAATTGGGCCACAAATTATATTAATTAGTGTTCTTACAGCTATGTCAATAACAGAGCCTTTTCATATACAGTTCGGCGTGGAAAACAAACCATTCAACTTCTTTGATTATTCTTAAAGCTTTGTTCAAATGTACTTGAATCTAGGGTCTTTTATTACTTAATTTTGTCAAGTCGCTTAATTGGATAGTCGATTGCCAATGCTCGCATACTCCGCTGGTGTTCGGAACATTTTCCGTAAGCTGAAAAGTGCTTCGGACGTGAGAGTAGTTATCTTAGGCCATTTTGGGTACAGTAAAACCTGTCTTAAGCAAGCACCCAAATGGACATTCAATAAGTGCTTGCTTAAGATTGGTGCTTGCTTAATACAGGCTGATTTTAGTACAATTGCTTCATTTGGGAACTTGGTGGCCGCTTGCTTAAAACAGGTTGCTTGCTGAATACATATTGCCGATAAGACATGCTTGACAGTATATGCAATTCTGATTCTGGTATTTGGTCATTACGCTTTAAAAAATCCCCAAATGCTTTTCAATCGTCTATAGAGATATTTTGGGCATATTCCATTCCACTTCTTTACGGACCAACCTTTTCCTCATTTATGTAAAATTGCCTTTGAGTGAAGGATTTTCATGTGTTAAATCTTATTTTCAGCCCAATACCTTTCCAAAAATATTATTCGGAAAGGAAGTCATTTTAAATAATGATTTTGCCTACCTGATTAATGTTAATATTTTCCGCTCTTCACACGAAGGATGATGAAGGCCGTTTAGTAGTAAGAAGGTGTAGACATATAGTAAAAAACCGTAAACATTTGACAGAAGAAATGTCCATTATTCCTTATTTGGACATTGTTATTAGCATATCGAACGTCTTTTCTTATTGAACTTTAATATCACGTGATTTGTACCGTTATTACTTGCCTGCTTATCTATGTTTCCTCGTGAAAATTCCAAAAGTCCTCGTAAAATAATGCTTTTTGATTGGTATAAATAAGACAATATGGGGTTCATCTCAGACAAGATAAAAACTATTTTCAATTATCAAGTCTAACTGTTTTTGAAAATAGAGAATATACACCCAGATTATACTGAAGAAGTAAAAATCTGCGACAAAATTAATTTTCAAAATACTTGATTTTATACTAAAACGACTCACTTAAAATCATACACTTTTGACTCGAATCCGATTCAAATCAGAATTATATTTGGACAGACACTTTGCTGTTCCATTTACTACAGTCACAAGAAGGTATGAAAGGTTGAGAGTAAACATGTAGACGGACGGACAAAATCAGTTTTTTACAATAAAAAAATATTTAAAAAACAAAAATCTATATGGTATTAGATGGAAAATATGATATGACAAGAAAAAAATACGATTCATGAATTCGATTCTGAGATTTTTTGCGAAATGTTGGTCCATATAGAAGTCAAACGGTCATAATTTGATGACAGCACGCAATAAAACACTACGTTTGTAATCAAATTATGATACGTCGAGTGATTTTCATGACTGAGTGCGTATTATTTCCAGGGTCAATTCCGAAGATTGCAACCGTGTTGATAATTATTTAAATTTTTACATCATTCAATATTTTTTAATCTTGAGTGGTCATTTTTATAAACATCTTATCAGATATAGAGGTAAACCTGTGTACCTGATAAACAAATTGACTGTTGACGTTAAAATCAATTTAAAAAAATGCAATATTTTATTCATAAAACAAGAAAAGTTTTTTAATTTTCAAAGACAATCAAATGATTCGTAATTTTTTGTGAACTTCTTGACCATACTCACAAAGGGCAAATCAGCGATTAACATGTGATTTTCTTATTTGGCAACTTATCTTTTTCAATTTTATTCTGAATTGTCTAGGTGTATTTTAACCGTACAGTGTGTCATCGTAACCCCTCTCCTGTTAACTGACTGCTTTGTATGATGGGCTCGAGACTTTATATGAGCCTGTGAGTGACATTTCCAACCATTTGAAATGTTCATGACGTGTAAACATTGCAAAACTAATGCAGAACAAACTGTAAATATAAGGTACCTGATGGTCTACAGGTAATTTGAGACCTTTTCTATCTCCTAGGCATATAGTCAAGACGCACAGGCTGGCCAGAGTCTTTGCTTTGCGTATATTTTGAAATTGTTGGAAATTTCAAACACAGGCTCATACATGTATTATATTCTGAATGAAGACGTTTTCTTTAAATGCTTTCCGATCGAATACCGAGAAATAATGATAGATTATCATTTGATAATCTCATCGCCTAACCAGTGAAATTATCAAAAACTTATACCCTGATTTCAATCATTTCGCTCTACCTGACCTTATCTAAGTGGATCCCAATAAGTAGCGTCATCATGAACGCTGCATGTCAATCACGTGCAAAATGGCGCGCTGCCAGAAAATGTGTCCGATTTTTTTTCTCTTTTTTGTCTCATTTTGGCAGAAGAAAAGGAATAATCGTTTGTTTTTTCATAGAAGATCGATAAATATTCCATTTCGTCTAATACAAAAGCTATATTTTCAATCGTGGCTCCGCCACTCGTGAAAATATAGCTTTTGTTGTTCACTCAATGAAATATAAATCGATCATGCACTGAAACAAACAGTTATCCTCTATATATTCTATATATATTCCATCCCAAAAACGGAATTTTTATGCAGTTTTTGTACGATAAACCTCATTTTTGGAACGCCTTGATGATAGAAATATCGCGAGAATGTGCGTTAGATGTCGCTGTGATAATGTAATTTATATAGAGGAAAATCGTTTGTTTCAGTGTAAAATCAATTTCTATTCATCAAGTGAACAACAAAAGCTATATTTTCACGAGTGGCGGAAGTACGAGTGAAATATAGCTTTCGTTGTTCACGAAATGAAATATTAAACGAACTTACTCGAAAAAAAAACGATTATTATATTTCTTTATTGCAAAAATGAGACAAAATGTGAAATTTCTAGGACATATTTTCGTAAAGCGCGTCAATTTGCACGTGATTGCAACGTTCATTGTAACGTCACTTATTTCGCCCCGCATAGATGACGTCAAATAGGATGAAATGCACAAAACCAAGGAATAAGTTTTTTGATAAATTCACTGCTTTTGCGTTGAGATTATCAAGTGATAATCTACCGTTATTTCTCGATTAACCACCGAAAAGCATTAAAGAAATAGCCTCCTTGTAGACGATAAGATATTTATTTATCATGTACTGAAACAAACAATTATCCTCCATATATTCTATATATTCCATCCATAAAACGGAATTTTTTGAAGCGCCTTGATGATATAAATATCGCGAGAATGTGCGTTAGATGACGCTGTGATAATGTCATTTATAATGTAATCTTAAACAAGTGTTTGATATCTCTGATTGCTGTTCGTATACATTATGTAGGTGGTCTTTGATTTCCTACAAATGACTAGTCTTTTATTAAAACGAATCGATTAACATGTTGTAAGAGTGAACTATTAGTTCTAGCCCATTGTAGTTATGAAGGTCTTTGTAGATTGACCAAAACCTCACACTTCTATCAAGTTCAGTGCTGTAGCTACGAAGTTTGGTCACAAAGCAATTAATTGCTGGGGTTGTAATAAGATTTTTTCCAAATGTTACGTTATGATACACGCTTTCTCACAAATGGAAGAGTATTCAGCGCCATTGACATCATCAAACCATTCTCCGTTTTCAAAAACACCCAAAAAGTTCTGACTCGACCCTCCGTCCGGCTCATGACCAGGAAACAGGTTCACGATGAACGGTTCGCCGGACACCCACACCCAGCTGCCTTCACTCTTTGTATCCGTGGCTCCCAGCCAGAGGGTCTGTGATCCGTATTCAAGACTAGCCGGAAGGGCTTTGATAAAGTTGTTCTCGGACGAACTTGTAACTGACACAAGAACGCTGTTTATAGAGTAACAATAGTCCCTGGCGTCTACCCATCTTTTTTTGCTATGGACGTAATGGTAGCATGTACTGCCAAATTTTGTCCAACCAGATTCGCATTCACAGGTCTGAAATAAAAGTTCATGGATATTAGATAATAAGTTTCAATATGCTGCACGGTTTACGTAATCAATTTCAGTAAAGCAAAAACTTTGCAAATAAGAAACGAACGAAAAAAAATCAAAACTCAATTCATCCAGCGGTCAAAAAATACCTCTTTCCATTCTTAACACTATGAGAGCAGGATTATATCAGTCCCTTTTGAGAAAACGTAAGTAAACATATAACTAATTCCCTTGAGCACGAAGTGCTTAAGACGTTTTTTTTGTGATCAAACGTGGATTGTCTGTTTGTCTGTAAATATTTTATTGTATTTTATTTTGGAAAAATCTCTGACTACTTGATAGCATTTAACAAAACAGTTTTCTTTCAAAATACCTAAAAGATTTTGGATTGTGTTCAAAACGCAATTAAAAAGCAGACTAAAACATCAAATTTTAATGCTGATTAGTGCACATTAATTGGCTTAATCATTTTCGAAATTTATATGGACATTTTCCTGGTGTTATCTAGGTAACGTTTAAATTAAAATATTTTGGTAAAAGAAACAAGCTCATATATTAAAGAATAACTGTTTTGCCCTAGGTGCAACCGTTTTAGCTCAAACACTCCTTACTCAATTAAGAATGCTAACCTTGAAAGTATCTAGGTCATGATCAAAAATAGGATATGCAAGGTCATAAAGAATGTCACTACATATATGTCAAATGGTAAAATAACACATTTCCTTTCTGGAGGTCACAATTTATATCCTTGTCAAAAATTTAGAATATCCATCTCATATTCAAAAACATGTCACGTTGGTTCAACAGTATGACAATAATGGCACAATGTTAGATATTAGAAAAAATCATCTGGGTAATAACTTAGTCATTTTAAAAAATCTTCAGAATCTTTATCACCACGATATCATAGCCATGCTTAAAAATGTGATGCCAGGTCTCGAGTTCAAATCTCAAAATATCGATACATTGCTTAGGTGATAAACCTGTAGCGAAATCATAGTCAAAATTTGCCAAAATTTCTAGCTCAAAGTCATCTATGTCAATCCCAATGTCATTGTCGGAAAGGGGACGTGCTAGATAAAAAATAAGTCATTAGCAGAAATCTCAAGAAAATCGCGTTTATTCTCTTTATGTCATTTTTCCTTATTGGGTATTGATCTTATTGATACCTAGGAACATTTTTAAAGGTGGGTGGTGTCCTTTCAATGAATAGGTCACTAGTTCAAATCTTTGGCAAAACTGTTCGTCCTGATGAGATTCAAAGTTATGTCTTTTGAATAGCAAGTTATTGGATCCTATAAAGATTTCATCATTCTCTAATTGCCATGATTTCGTACCGATCATTGTGAAAAAAAACATCAAAAAGCATTACTGCTTAAGTAAAAAAGTAGATTTCAAGATCTATCCCAGAAAAAAAGTCTACAGAACATAAAAGAAGTTGTTAAACGTAGTTATGGACCTTAAAGATCTGGGTGTCATCAAACAATTATTGGATTAAGGTCTTGGTATTTTGGGTGTAAGCATTGATGTTATTTCAATTATTTGTCTACAATTTGGATAAGTCCTAAAATGTAAAAATACGAATGTATCTTACCCCTTGAAGCGCGTAGGTCACCCAAGTACCAAGTTCAACTACTTCATCACTATAAACATATGGCCTAAATAAGGTGCAAGTCCATGAGCCGTCGTTGTTATAGCTCAAGCTGATGTTTTGACATTCCGAATTTTGTCTACACAAAGCTGCACACGCAATATTACTACCTGTATCAACCGAGGCAAGAACGCCGCCCTCTGGTAAGTTCATAGTCTGGCCGGTTTCATCAAATCTCAAATTCTTCATAAAACTTAATATTAATGAATTTGACAATGATAGTACAAGAAGAATTAGTTTCACACGTTTGTCCAACATCTTTACTTAATATCAGTGTTTCAGATTAAACCAAACGTTTATCACAATTTAAAATACGCTCCGAACATTACTTAAGTCTTTTAAAATATTACAGATGTACAAGTTTAAGTTGGGATCAAAGGTCGAAAGACAAATTGACCTTTGAGTACTCAATTAAATTTGTACATCTATAGTCAAGTGGTTTTGATATTTTCCAGAAAAAACCTCTTGTGTTATCAATAACTTTCGAGGACGTATACCAACAATTCCTTCAATGAAACCATGTTTAAAGGCTTTCAAACTGTTTGTGAAAAGCATAATCACCTGCTTTTACCAGTAACACATGATTTGTTCACCACCATAATAATAAAATCTATTGTTGTAATATGATAAAGTAATGTGGTTCTAACTCTAATTGTCCAATTATTTCAGATGAACAAGGAATACATTTCTTTTCAAAGAATACAAAGAATACAAAGAATAAACCAAATGAATTCTTTGTGATATAGAAAGGGGGCTTTTTGTATTTGTCATTTAGATAGCATACAATAGCATATCCAATCAAAAATTTGCAGCCATATGCTAATTTGGATAAAAGAAATCAAGACTGATTTAATTGTTATTATTCTTATAGATTAAAAGTGATGAAAGTAATTGTACAAAAATACCTCATGAGTACATGTTCTTTGAACTCTAAAAATAACAGCAATATAGAAAAAATGCTTCCAAAGTATTGCCATACAACATACTGCGAGTTTAGCGATTTGGGGTCCTTGTTTGACTCTTTGATCGCATGCCTCTTCACTGTCCAAAAAACAAAATTTATCCCAGTTAAGAAAGTCGAACACTAAAGAAAGTTGTATGGTATCTGAGAGTATAACTTTAACAAACCTGTACATAGATATAACTTAAAACTATCAGGTTCAGAACAGGAAATCAAAGCATTATTGGTACATTTTATCGTGGCGTGATGTTGTTGATAAGGCTGGTAATATAATAATGAATACATATTTACATTAGTTCGATTATGTTTACACCACAATGTACTTTTTCTGCTAATAGGCACTTCAGTTTCAAACATTCCCGAGTCTCCATATTACCAACAAAGGTGATAAATAGATCAAATGTCTTTATTCGAAAATGAAGACTTTAACTTCGGTGGAGGTTCTTACATAAAGTAACATTCAGGCGAGAGGATACCCTCTAGCCTTTCGATGCTGAGATAGTGTGAAAATATCATCTAAGTATAAGAGTGAAATTTTCAATATTTTCACCCCCTTTGAAAGGAAAACTCATTCCAAAAACAACTTTTTGTCATTTTATAACTAAATGTTGGCCAAGAAACTATGGTCAGAGCGAAAAGTTCGGATACTCGGATATACCGGTTGTTCTATGCCCTTACTTGCCTCATAAGCGAAATGGTTTGAAATGATCTTTGAACTTGCTCCTATGGTATTGTACAGTTTATATTAATTTCTTCACTCTCACGTCCATCATACTATTTGACATCATATGGAGGAAGACTGTTCAAAATATTGCGATGTTGTTGGTTAGGATAACTTGTACAAAACCCTTCGTTGTTATTTCTGTAACTGGACAACGTACCGTAACTACCATAGCT
This sequence comes from Fragum whitleyi, assembly GCA_948146395.1. Lineage (NCBI taxonomy): Eukaryota > Metazoa > Mollusca > Bivalvia > Cardiida > Cardiidae > Fragum > Fragum whitleyi. The sequence goes on from OX411553.1 coordinate 28,064,840, forward strand.
GCAATGAGTTGTAGTTATGTAGGAAGTCGCTCGTAATGGAGGCTGGTCGCACTGTTATGAAATAGAGACGCAAAATCGTAACGATACGTCGACGCACAACTCCAACCCTATCTCATTTGATTAATCAACTGATTTGAACAACCGTATCGACGAAATATGCATTAACTCTGAAACTCATATATTCTATATGTATTTTTTTCTTTTATATATTTGTGTCCAAAATTTAATAAACAATATAAATTTCGTTACGTCACTATTTCCAATTACATATGTATTTTTTGTTGTTGTTGTTTTTTTCTGATATCAAAAAAGTGACGCCATAATGACTGTGGTGACATCATTTTACAAACTGCGTTATAATTCCCCGGAAATCTTTTATTTTAATCAATGCATTTTTTAAAAGGGTTTCGTCGATTTATGGCTAATACCCGTGTCATGTTATAAATGGGATATAAGATTTGTGTTAATAAAAGGGTCATCTTTAACAGATAAAAACTTGGCTATGCCTCGTTTTGATCTGTTTATAGCTTAAATGTAAATTTGGTATTTCATGACTAGCTCAATATCTTTACCTTTTTCCTTATTTTTTGTTCTGTTCTTTGAATTTCGAATTTGTGTTTATAATATATCAAACTTATATAACTGGTCATCTTAAACAGATAAATTCTCGACAAAGCCTCGTTTTCATCCATTTAAATAAGACTCATAAAATCGGTTTTTTTTCATGACACCTCATTCAATATCCTTTATTAATTTATACTCTTTTTTTACCTTATCTACTGCTATGTTCTTCATATGGAAAAAATCATTGATAGTAGATCGACCTAGTGCGATAAGGTAGCCCTATCAGCGGGACTCTATACTAGTCCTTTTGTTAGTCAAAAATTCAAAATATTTTGTACCAAGAACGTTCTTGATGTACTCTATCAGAAACCTTTTTAGAGAATAAATTTTGGTGAAGAAAATCTACGCAACATTAAAAAAAATTCCTGTTTATTCTTTCATTTGCAAAAATAAGGGTAGAGTTTGTAGAAAAAATTGATTAATACTGTTATAATTTCTACCCTCTGTTTCCTCCGTATCATCATGATAATGGACAACACTGCCAAAATAAAGCCCCCCCCCCCCATCACAGGCCCTATTATGGGACTCATCGATGCAGCGGCCATTTCTACACTTAGAACGCGAAATAAATTGTCAATCGATCTTGCACTGGGACATACAGTCAAACCTGTGTTAGCGGCCGCCCTATTCAGCAAGCAACCTGTATTAAGCAAGCGACCACTAGGTTCCTAAATGAGGCAAATGAACAGAATTTAACCTGTATTAAGCAAGCACCTGTCTTAAGCAAGCACTTTTCTAATGTCCCTTAGGTGCTTGCTTAAGACAGGTTTGACTGTACAATTGTTATTCTTCTTAAATGCAAAAAATGAGACAAAATATGAAGATTGTAGGACATTCTAATTGGCTGAATAATAGAATTTATTTCTAAATAATAACAAGTTTGTACGATTTCGTGAAAAGTATACCCATCAATGTAAATATCTTATTTTGAATAAATCTTAACGTTTTAACCTTATGATAAAAAATATCAGAAATGAATTTAGTATCTTTTGATTAAATGTAGTTATGAAACTAAAAACCTAATAACACTCATGTATGAAACAGCTTCGCGTATTTAAAAAGGATAATTAGATCTTTAGTTTCATTCCTCCATTAAATCAACAACCTCTTTTCATCTCTATATATAATTAAAAGTGGTGAAGAGCATATCTGTTGATTTCACCCTACTTTTATACGAGAAGCAGATTCATACATAATTGTAAAAAGAGCGCTGAGCAAGCGTTAACTTTTCATGACAAAAAATACGAAGAAAACGCAGTTACGAGTTGCATTTTGGGAATGCGAGCAACGTTCACACTTTCAAACTTGAGACTGAAATGAAATCCTCGACGGAGAGAGCACCGTCAAGCTGTACTTACGATGTTTCGACCACTGCGGAATAATTCAAGCACTTACCTTTAAAACAGATCAGCTTCTGGTAGTAACACAAAGACTTGATCGTAACAAGATATGTGTAATTGGCTATGTGGCTTCCTAGGGCCTGTTTTACTTAACAACCTACGATAATTTTTTTGCGTAAGTAAAAGTTAATGTTCGTTCTACAGAAGTAACTAAACATGGAATTCATCCATGCATCATCTCATTAGAATCGTATTTTAAAGACAATTCTAATGAGATATTGTAAGGCAGAATCTAACAATGAATGAAAACACCATTTACGATTTGTGATTTTGACTTGCGGTTAATTTTTTCGTAAGAAGTTTAGTACACCGGGCCCCTATTTCAATCGTATTTAGGCGAATCTGGTTGTTAATACTTATGTCGATTTCTTTTCCACAATGATTCTTGAAGAAATCTTTATAAAAGAAGGAAGTGAATAAGCTTGAATGCCTGTAGTGGCTCATATAAATCTACATATCAACAATAACGTTGAAACAATGCAGTTAGAAACATCGCGAAACTGAAATTCAGCTCCATCAAAACCATTCTTAAACGCTCGAGCCGTTCATTAATTCCAAATACTCACTCAATCCATTCGTAAACGCTCGAAAATGTTAGAAAAGGGATCATAATCGTTCTTAATGATCAAAAACTGGGGGTTAGAAAGAAGAAAATGATAGGTAGCAATTACTAGGACTTTCAGTCTTCGATGCTGCAGCCTCTGCGATATGACAAAAAATAATGAAAGCAACTAAAAACCTAATTTCAACAAGTAAATGCAATCACGACAAAATCTACTTTAACTTAAGTTAAACCAGTGGTAAGCTTCGACACATTCGTGCGGATGTGTCAATTCCAAATTAAAGCCGTAATACCATTTACGTAACATATTCAGTGTTTTTTATAAGATCATAATGACAATCGGGTTATTCAAAATTAACTCCAATCTTGCTAAATATAAATTTTGTTTAAAACAAATTGACAATTTAGTGACTTTTCAGCGAGTCTGGCGTAAAATTTCAGCTAAAAAATGAGTAGAAAAAATCCAAATGGAGTCAGATCAGACTGCACATCTTGACATTATAGGGAAATATTTTCGCTTTTTTTATTGAAAGATTCGTTTTCTCATTTAGAATTTATAATATTTTTTAACCAATATATGAAGAATCAACGCAAACACGGGGGCTGGCTCGGTAGCGATGTGGTTAGAGTTAACAACATTGTGAAATTTACAAGGTGGATGATTTTGGAATGATTTAGGAATGAAATTGAATGAGTGTGTGGAGCGAGGTTTGAGTGAATTGAATGGGAGGTAATCCTATGTCGCAATTATGTTCAAGATGAACAAAATTTGCAACATTGATTACCTCCCTTTAATAGAATATGCATTCAAGTTCTATAGATAGCTTCCTATTCTTGAAAAACCTATGAGACGCTAACATTTTAAATTATGTCAGTTAAATCGCGATTTTTCTCAATCAAAAATTTATTTTGAATGACGTTTTGATATTCTAAATTTTTTTCTATGGGTTTGATCGTTTTTGAATGGTTTTAGTGAGTTTTTGGAATGAATGAATGGAGCGCTGAGTGAGCGATTTAGAATGGTTTTGATTGAGGTGAATGTCAATTTCCCGATAAAACTAACTGTAAGAACGTCGCACTTTGATTAGCTAGGCGACGTTGCCGTGTCCGCGTAGGATTAAATTCAGTGTCTTGGAATTTAATTTTTTTTACCACGGTTACATTTAGATAAAGAATCATCTAATACCGTTAAATAAACTAGTTATTGTTACGACATTTAAGTATCCTAGCACTGACATATCTCTGTCTGTCACTCACGCAAGATAAGTTACGTCGATTGATAACTTCTAGACATACGTTTTTAGCTATAGAATTTCGATGCTATCATTTACCAGTTGTATTTGCGAAATATCATTTGTTCTTTATTCTTATAGTTATTGGTGCTATTCGTGGATGTGTACATGAAAGTTGCTAATTTATCATTAACACTAAATAGCACAAGTTACTTTTAAACTCTAATAAGAGTTATTTTTAGATTACATATGAAGAAAACAGTTCGTGAAAAAAGAGGATCGGGGACCCTGTTTATGTATGATCCGCCATTCACAAAGTAACTATCTAGGTATTGCGAAAAAAATATTTTTTAAAAATGCGACCTCTGGTTGACCGGTACTGCGACATTTCTATTTTTTTAATTCTTTTTCAGTTGTCCCTTTTTTCTGACGGGTCACACATATTCCTTTTAAAAAAATCCAGATGTTAATGCTATATTCCATTCGTCTAACGAACCGTTAAAACATGCTTAGCAACAACAACACCAATAGTAAAAAGAATGTTATTTCTTTAAAGTTTGCATAAACATTGAAACTTGCAGAAATTGGGACGAAACGATTTACATTTATAATATATTTACATGGATTTTTTTTCTTTTCTCGTCTCCACAATGTCACCAAAACACGTCGTATTTCAGTACTTTCAGTACTTTGATTTCTGGTGTATTTCGATTTCAGTTGTTATTTTTCACGAAAAAACTTTTTTTTGAAAAAATAAAATAAGATTATCCCAATTATTCTTGTGAATGCACAATAGATTTAAATACCCGTAGCAGATAGAAAGAAAGATAGAATTAACTTACAAATAATAATTGATTTATATAGTTCATGTACAAGACACGATAATGGTTAAAAACAATAAAATCTTATAAGTCTCTTGAGGCTATAAGATAAAGAATATGATTTGGTCATTCTATTTTTTGTTTGTTTCGTTTATTACTGAAAGCACAAAAAAGAAATTATTTTTTCTTTGTGGTGCATGGATGAACCCGGTTTGAAACACTGGTGTGGAATATTCATCTTATGTTAACACAGTCGTATACCTGGTACAGTGCAGTAGAAAAAGTGCCCAGTGTAGAAGCATGCAAGATGGCGGACGTAAACAACGATAAAAAGTAGGTACATTTTCAATCGCAAAAATACCGGTTAATTTAACTGATGGTGTTTAATGATAGATATTGTGACCAACATGAAATGTCCGATTTTCTTATTTTCCCATTGATTTCTCGTGATGCCTACTACACAACTTGGATTCAATCGATAAAGTTGGGTAAATAGCAAAAACTGAAATTGAAGCGGTGATCGCGAGATTCATTCCAGAATATTTGATTCATAACTAATAAAATCACCTATGTCAAACGACCTATCGTAAGCCCAAACCCCAACAAACCATCCAGATTTTTGACAGCCCTGAAAAACATTGTGGAAAGTGATATTTTTAGTTTTTGTAAATGGACAACGGTCCAGTGCAGCAACAGGCCGTTTTTTCCATTGGTACAGTGGAGAAACAATGTTTTGAGGCGATTTTGAACCAGTGGAGATACATATTTGGAAACTGTGTAGACACATGGTTTGGAACCGTGTAGAACAAGCACGTGGTTGGTAAATAATTACTTTGTCGTCGTGAATTGAAAGTAGCCGAATTATTATTTCGAATAGTGACACAAGGGAAATATTAAATACATTTAACCATTCTTTAAATTTAGAACTATTTAATTTTGCCTATAAAGTTTGAAAGTTGATCGTACTTGATTCTGGCATTGTGTGGGCTTGTAAATTTGTTGGTGACCTTTGAACTTCTTTCTTAAATTTGGAATTTATGTCTACGATAAAATGAAGTGGAAAGTAAAGTTTGGTGAAAGATCACCATTGAATCTTGAACCATATTTGAACTGACCTTGACTTTTGTCCTCAATGTTTGAATAAGTTAAGATTGGTGGATAACTTTTTACGCGCCAAGCTCAATTCTAGAGGTTAGGCACTGACATTTGCCCGACCTTCAAAGTGATGACAGATTAGGTCTAGAACAAATTAATTATACTGGTAAAGTTTGACAAAGGGTCGTCTTTGATTCTGGCATTATGTTGAGCCTTTGAGACTGACCCTGACTTGACCTTTTTTCTTCAATGTTGAATCATATGGTCTTCGATAATATAAGGTGAGTAATAAAAAAAAATATTGTCGATGACACTAACATCATTCTGGACCATTTTCTCTGATTTACCTTGTCCTTTTATTTCTTAAATGCTGAATTGTCAGGTCTAGAAACACAGAATTTAAAAAAATAAGGATTGGTAGAAGATTGTCTTTAATTCTCGCATCATTTTCTACCCTTGACACAGACTAGGAACAAAATGGGTTCACAAAATTTATTGCAATCCAGAATTGACCAGTACTAATGAGATTAAAATGGACAGCATGATTTCGGTAGAAAGGTGAAAATATTTCTTATATTTTTTAAATCATATCATTGAGTGTAGCAAGTATTGTTGTGAACAATATTGTCTACTTTCTTAACAAAAAAAAAATGCTGACGTACTTATATGTCAGAGAATGACCCATATTAGATTATGCTTGCATTATTTTGGCAAATCAAAAAGCAGCATTGCAAAAGTGTCTATCAAGGATACATGTACAACTCCAAGCATTGTATACATACATAGTATCGTAGCCATAAAATTCTAAATTTAAGAAAGAAGGTCAAAGGTCACCGACAAATTTACAAGCCCACACAATGCCAGAATCAAGTACGATCAACATTCAAACTTTATAAGCAAAACTAAATAGATCTAAATTTAAAGAATGGTTAAATGTATTTAATATTTCCCTTGTGTCACTATTCGAAATAATAATTCGGCTACTTTCAATTCACGACGACAAAGTAATTATTTACCAACCACGTGCTTGTTCTACACGGTTCCAAACCATGTGTCTACACAGTTTCCAAATATGTATCTCCACTGGTTCAAAATCGCCTCAAAACCTTGTTTCTCCACTGTACCAATGGAAAAAACGGCCTGTTGCTGCACTGGACCGTTGTCCATGTACAAAAACTAAAAATATCACTTTCCACAATGTTTTTCAGGGCTGTCAAAAATCTGGATGGTTTGTTGGGGTTTGGGCTTACGATAGGTCGTTTGACATAGGTGATTTTACTAGTAACGAATCAAATATTCTGGAATGAATCTTGCGATCACCGCTTCAATTTCGGTTTTTGCTATTTACCTAACTTAATCGATTGAATCCAAGTTGTGTAGTAGGCATCACGAGAAATCAATGGGAAAATAAGAAAATCGGATATTTCATGTTGGTCACAATGTCCATCATTAAACACCATCAGTTAAATAAACCTGTATTTTTGCGATTGAAAATGTACCTACTTTTTATCGTTGTTTACGTCCGCCATCTTGCATGCTTCTACACTGTACTGCACTGTACCAGGTATACGACTGTGGTTAAATGTAAAGCTCGATTTATCATTTGCAATAGATAGTGAAATATTTTTGTTAACCAATTAATACACGAGACACACGCTTATTTTTTCCTCGGGAGGAAGTATTAGCTGAGCTAAAAAGTTAAGTATCTTCGTCTACAATTTTAGGCTTATTTATAAAACCTTTGTAGGGCATAATAAAGGCGGGTCATAAGAAAGTTTTGCTTATCCGTTAAATCAAAAGATAGGTTCATCTGTCACGAGCAATATACGAATAGCTTTAGTCAATTTACGTAGTATTGCAATTTATAAAATATATTCATCATAAATGCCAGGGATTCTGATGCGAGAATTATCTACACAAGAGGCTTCTTGAAATAATTTTACACGGTCATTGAGAGATTCATCTGGTAATTTAAGTACAAGTTATGTTTGAATTATTGCATCAATGTGCAGTACCATGATACCTCTCTACCTTACTTGCATAGCTTCCAAGAATTGGTTAAACCCAATTTCTGCATCCTGCGCCAGGGAAGATTTTCTTTGGCTCAGTGGTTAGCGCATTGGACTTGTAAAGCCACCATTTGAATATTGTTTGTCCGCGTGGCTTCGAATCGGTCCCGCGTCGGTTAATAATCAGCTATGCTCAGTTACTGTCAATTTATTCGTTAGAGCAATCGCCAATAGGTTGAGTATTCCAGGTGTATTCATATAACATGGTCAGTCTTCCAAAGTTTAGTTAATAGCGCTTTGGTCCTTCAACCATCAAGTCCAACGTATCACTGTGTCTACAATTTGTGACGTCCAATAGAAATAATGCATTTAATCGCCTTCCGTTTGAGACGTAAAGTTAGCTGCGGACACATATATATGAGTCGAATTATCTACTATCTTAAATCTCAAAACAATTGCTAAGATTTTCTCAAAGACTATAAGAGGCAATGAAACAGATTTTGCAGCATTGCAGTTCGGGGCGTGACGTAAATTAAGAACCAATCTCTTTTCAGCCCCCCCCCCCCTCCGAAACCATTTTTTTTCTGAATTAATAGGTCGATTTAAATTGAGAGAGTTTCATTCAGAAATCCAAAGACTGTCGAGTTATTTATTTTATTTCTGTGCTTATTTAAAACTTAATAACCGGCCTTAAACGCTATCGATTTCTGGATTTTTGACTATTGAAGACAATTGGAAACCTCGGGGATTCTACGGAAAAGACCTCGGTAATATAAAGAGGACAGCCATGAAAGCGCGTCGTTAAGTACCTGGGTCTACATGGCATCTTAAGCATCAAGCTGACGTTGAGTAGAACAAAAATAAGGAAATATAGATTATAACTTTACATATTATAAATTGATAAAAGTTCTCCATAGACGATTTGGAGCTTTTGAAAAAAAGTTTTGTTCCTTTTAAGTGTATCTAACAAAAAACCGCTAAAAGCCGAATTATAGATATAAAAAATATTCCAACAGTTATCCCCCTAGATACTATATATAGCTTTTGTGATGGCGAACACACGTGTCAAGTTTCATGAAGATATCTTCAATAACATATGACCAAGGTTTAGGTTTGTCATGCCTACGCCAACACCGATGCCAAAACCGACGCAAACGACACAAAGGTGATCATAATACCTTGGGTTTGAATTTTTTCATTAAACCCTTGCTTAAAATATGAATGCCCTATCACTTACCAGTCAAAAGTTATAGCCAATATCAAAGTTTTAAATTTTTCATAAATTTGACCTTGAAAAATAACCTTGACCTTGCACTTGATACAAACAGAAAGGTCTTGTCCCAAGCAAAAATCAAGCGAGATATGAGAACTTATCACTAACAATTCAAAAGTCATTGCCAATGTTAAAGTTTTATATATATTTTTCAAATATAATTTTGGAAAATGACCTTGACATTGACTGATGACCTTAATCTTGGTACAAAACGGGCAGGTCCTGTACCTTGTAAAAATTTGACCATGATCTCAACAGAAAGGTCTTGTCCCAAGTAATCATCATGTGAATTATGAAACCATATCTCGTACTTTACAAAAATTATGGCCAATGTTACAGTTTTATTTATTTATTTTCTTAAGAAATTTGACATTGAAAAATGACATTGACGGATGGCATTGAACTTGATTCCATCAGAAAGGTCTTATCCAAGACAAACATCATGTGAAATATGAATGCCATTACACTTACCACTCAAAAGTTATGGCCAATGTTAAAGTGTTTTGTTTTTTAACAAATTTGACCATCATAAATGACCTTTGAATTGACTGATGACCTTGAACTTGGTACCAGAAAGGTTTTCTGCCAAGCAATCATTATGTGAATTATGAAGGCACTAACCATTTAAAAGTTAAAGTCAATTGGAATGTTTAATACCCTTTTCACTAAATTTGACCTTGAAAAAAGACCTTGACCTTGACTGATGACCTTGGACTTGGTACCTTCAGAAAGGTCTTGTCCCAAGCAATAATCATTATCATGTAAATATGACGGCTATAACACTATTTAAATGTTATGGATAAGGTTAATGTTGGTCATGCCAACGCCTACGCCAAGGCAAACACGAACGACGCCAAGGTGATCATAATACCTCGGGTTTTCTTCGAGAATAGCCGAGCTAAAAATGACCAAACAAACTACACCAACGTCCCAGGCGCATTTTATTTTACGGAAATGTCCGAGCGAATTTCCGAATGTAATGAAGAAACGCGTCAATTTAAGGACGATGACCTACGGACAAGACACGATTTCGTGCTCAAGTGAGCTTACAAGTCAGAAAAATACATGTATACGCATACTTGATGGTGAACAGAATAAGCATTTTACACTAGGAGCAAGTTAATAGTTTATTATGTTCGATGAAGTAATGCTGTCAAACTTTATTGCCATTTTATGTTAAGGTTTGTGCAGTCACCTATAACAGCATTGGTTGGTTCTATTGATCTACTTATATAAGTGATTATTACGACAATTCTGTGATTCTCAAGCCAAATTGATTCGTTAAGGAACGATATTTCGTAATTTATTTAAAATGGGATTTGACAATTTTCAGTCATAATGATATCAACCCATTGGTGGAATACACATGTCAGAAAGGACTTGTGTCACGGCCGTGAATCGAAGCTATGACATCCAATGTTTAAAGTTGAGGAGTCCATCATGGACAATACGCAATGACAGCTGCAGCAGAAAAACAATTAAAGACACAAAAATGTTCCAATGTTTGAAATGTAGCCGGATTTGAATAAATTATCGTTTTAATAACGATGGTCAACCACGGATTACAAAACGTCACACTTTTCGCTTAAAAAAATGCATTGATAAGTTTTTGCGTTCGTTTTCCTTTCATCTTTTTATTGTTTCGGTCATTCGGGAACTCTAGGCGATTTTACAGAAAAGACATCGGTAATACTAAGGGATCAGCCATAAAATCGTGCATGACTGGGCATCACGTGGGTTTGCATGAGCTCACAACTATAAATTATCCCGCTAAAGATGACGTTACGCTTATTAAAAATAATGAGTCAAAAGTTGGCATAATATAATTGGATAACCAAATGTTTTGATGCGTTTTCTCATTAAATTGAAAACTGTCAGAAAGATTTCCACATTCGACCGGAAGGCGTTAACAAGATCTGTTTTTTAAGCGTATTAAATAACCAAAGTACTACCAAAACGCCGAACTTTTTAAAAAATGACCCAAATTTACTTCATTTACGCTCGAGGTAATTTTCAGGTTACGGAAACGTACGAGCGATGTTCCGAATGCGGTACGGATATGACCATAAATGAATAATTTATTGTTACAACTAGGCTGTCCGTGTCTATGAAGGTCACAATGTTGCATTTTTGTAGAGAACATTAAGCCTTTAGTGTTCACTTAGTGAGGGATATGTCTATAGAAACAGTGGAACAAACAAATATCCTGTGTAAGGTGAAAAAAATACAAGTGACTTAAACTGTTACTTAACAAGGACATGATGGGAACTCGGTAAAATAGATATTTTAAAGGAGAGCTCAACCGGAGTGCCATTTTAAACATATTAATACAGGAAGGTAGAATTGTTACTCTAGATTCTGAACATTGCAAACTTCGTAAGGATTCGTGACTAGTTCGTCAGTACAGTCAAGGAACCACACCTTAGATGGTTCTTTTTCGCTTAACGAAACCCTTCTAAAGATTAAAGAAGAAAGATGACATGGATTAAATAAGGTGTTTTGTAACCTATTTAAAAGACATGTACGCCATGGAGCCGTTTTATTACATTTTATGGGTTATTTTCCTCGTCTCTCTGACATCAAAGGGATGATAGGCGTCACACATCTGAAAAACAAAATAATGAGTAACAAAAATGTCATAAATTGTTAAATAAATTTTATCTCTGTATATGTAACTTATACTAAGAACGTAAGGGAATATATGTTTTTAAAGATTATCCCGGAACTTTCCAATGAGGTAAGTATTTTGTTTTGCTATGTTTTTTAGTTGTTTTGTTTTTAAAATAATTGCTAGTTGAAGAAAATTTGCTTAATCTTCCATCTTATAAAATATAGCAAATCATGCCAAAATGAAGTTTCAAGTTATAAAGTTATTTTGCTTTTCATGTTTCTGGTATTTCAAGCGCCCTTGTTATTTGCTTTGTACAGATGTTTCAGAAAACTCGCAGCTACTTCTTTTCCTATATCTCTTTCATCTTCGGCTGCCGCTTTGCTATTTCGGACACGGAAAGCCAAGTTGTAAAAACAAATTTAATCTTACATGGTACATGCGTACTGCTATTTGGTATTCATATTTTTTGCTATCACCCATTTCATTCATCCTATTTCGTTTATCTTTGAAAAACTCTCCAACGATAAGAACAGCTGAACAAGTGCACCGACTACGAGTGCAACGCTAGGCAGCAGGTGCTGGACAATGCATAAAATCTAAGTCGAAAATTGGGCATAACTCTTAAGAAATGCTCCCAAAGTTTTTTCTCCCATTGATAGTCTAGATAGCTCTTGCGATGGTGAACATACACGCAAAGTTTCAAGAGAATATCTTCAATAACAAGAGACCAAGGTTAAAGTTTGTCATGCCAACGCCAACACCAACGCGAACGATAACAAGGTTATCATATTATCTCGGGTTTAGATTTTTCATTTAAACCTTGTTTGAAATATGAAACCCTATCACTAACCGATCAAAATTATGGCCAATGTAAATGTACTTTTTACAAATTTGACATTGAAAATGACCTTAACGTTGACTGATGACCTTGAACTTGGTCTTATCTCAAACAAGCATCTTTTGAAATATGAAGGCCCTATCATATACTATTCAAAAGTTATGACTAATATTAAAGATTTATTTGTTTCACATATTTATCTTGAAAATGACTTTGACCTTGACTGATGACATTGAACTTGATTCCTACAGAAAGGTCTTGTCTTCAATCAAAAATCATATGAAATATGAAGGCTCTATCACTCACCATTCAAAAGTTGTCAACAAGGTTAAAAGATTTTCACGCCAAGGACAACGACAACAAGGTGATCATAATATTTTGGGTGTTCTTCGAAAACAGCCGAGCTAATTAGAGACTGCATTCTTAAGCGCATTGTATGACAAATTCGAAAAAAGATAAGACCATTCATAAACATTTTGACCTTAAACCTTTGATCTTTACCTTATAAATTGCATATGGCTCCGAATTCACACCCCTTACCACCATATTGACCAATTATATATTATCGGTCTATATGGTGGTAGGCGGATGTGAATTCGAGCCCCGATTATACATAGTTGACGATATTATTAAGTACTTTTAAGTAAGTACTTTTGGGTCTAAATGTACACAATATGATAATTAGCTTACTAATTTCAGCCAATCACTTTAAGGAAACTTATTTAAGTGACTTTCTTTGAAATGTGTACAGGGAATCGACAAAATTGTTTTCAAAAGTCCAATCTAAGATCTTAGGAATAAATTATTTTCTTGACATCGAGGAGTGAGGACGATTGAATCACAATTCCATCGGAAAAGAGCTACAGAATACAAAGAAACAAATAACTCAGCTTCACGAATTTCTAGTCAATTAGAAACAGTGTCAAACCTTCGAACTTCTGTGACCCGACCCTATGCAATTATTCATCTTATTAAGCATTCATATAAGCTATGTAATCGATAATCCGGGCTCTACAGAATTAGACCCCGGTATGGCTTCGATTGTTTACAGAGGACTGTTAGAAGTACTAGAATATTTCGAAGGATGGGGGCCACGCAACATCTATTTTAACCGTTTGGCAATGATTCAATTATGAGGTCGTGAGGATCTTCTCTTTGTTGACCATCTCCGTTAATGATATATACAGGGAAGGAAATTCCGTTACAAAACGCTTATTTGTAAGCTTTCTGCATCTTATTTACAATGGGCCGTACTTGCTCTGTGTTCAGGATGACGAAACGGTGCGAACTGTTTGCAAAATATTCCTCGCGTGCAAAATATTCATCGCTTTGCACGCAAATGATGACTAATCGATGAGAAAAATATATATATATATATATATATATATATATATATATATATATATATATATATATATATATATATATATATATATATATATATATATATATATATATATATATATATATATATATATATATATATATATATATATATATATATATATATATAAAGATAAAAAGCATTGCAACATCTAAATGTATGTAAATATGAAAGGACGTACAATAAAGGCAGAATATGAACCCCATCAAATAATTATGTGTATTCTTGGTCGCCAACGGTACCAACTCTTTGCAAAATATTCCTCGCTTTGCACGGAAGTGATGACCAACCGGTGCGAACTATTTACAGATCATAATCCGATTTGCCATCATAAAGACATGTCTGTATTATCCTGCAATCTGAACTTTTCGCTTCAGGCATCACGTCAGTACTTATAAACCATTAACTTAACAACATATGTTTTAACGGTGTTTACGAGGAAAGTGTACAGAAAAGTATTTCTCTTTGAATTCTCAATATTCTATCCGACACTGATTAGATGAGCAGTATCTATGTGAAAATTTTACGACCTCGCTAAACATGTTCATTCAAAGCAGCATTTACTTGCATTATGAACTGAACATTTGTACGGTATCTTTCATGTTCAAGAGATTCTTGCGTATTTCCTAGAAGTTCATTCATATCATCATTTAACTGCATTATGAACTGAAAATGTGAATGGTATCTTCCCAGACCAGGAGATTTAAGTGTCTTTCCTGGTAAACGGATGCCTTAGTCATTCGTTCAGTTCGATAAATTAGCAACGCATGGCCATACCATTCACAAAGTGGTGGGTGCACACAAATTGTCAAATGACCAGAACGACACGAGAAGATAATATGTAATTTACATATCTTTTCAGAAACCTACCCGTCTAGTCATACCAAGGTTTTTGAACCTACCTTTACTCAGCCTTATTGATAGTCGATTTTCTGTACGAATGACGAACGAAGAACGAGGCAGAGCAATCAGTTACCTTCTCACAAAAATGTCTGGAAACGGCAGGTATGTCATGTCAAAAAAAACGTGGCTACATGCAAGATGTGCATTTAATCCTTGGAGTAACAGTTAACCCCGGAGTTACTTCTTATTAGCACCATTGGCCGAGGGCCAGAGAAATAATGAAATTTTGTTATATCCGTCGTTTACACATTCCTGCGTTCGTGTTTAATTTTTTCTGTAAAGATCTTCTCCTTCCAAAACATTTGAATGAATCATAGAAGACGTGTTTCATTGGTGCCCATTTTCTCAAATTGTAAAATCCAATTGATCCCGAAATATTGGCGTGGCTCATGTAACTCTAAAAATTATTTTAAACTTTCGGCCAATTTCAATGAACTTGGCAATATTGTTCCTTTTGTGGCCCTATACTTAAATTTTGAATGACGCCAAAATATGCGCTGGGGGAGGGCATGGCTTATTTTCCTCCAAATTATTCTTAAATCATAACTTTCCAAACTATTTAGCCAATTTCGATGTAATTTGACATGAACGTTACTCCTGCGACAATGTAGTTAAAATGTTCAAGAAACTGTGTTTGATCTCCAAATATGGGCGTGGTATGGCGTAGCTAGGCGGGTCTAATTTTTACGTTTAAATGTTACATCTCGGTTTCTAGTTCCGACTTTAAAAACACGAGTGTCCTTAAAACGGGTGATTGTTTGAATTAGTTTTAGAATCATCAACTCATCAAAATGTTGATTTTTGTCAACACAAATGGTATTGGAGTTGAAAGTCAAATTCCCAAACCACAACATTGTTCGACCTCCATGTGTTCGAGTTTTAAATAGAGGGTATTGAATGAGTGGTCATTGAATACCGAATTTATTAAACGAGGTACCTTTAAAAAGATAAAAACGAGGATACGCCGAGTTTTTATCTGTTTTGGATGTTGAGTTTTATAAATTCGGTAGTTCATGAGCACAAAATTGATATTCTATTTATAATATGACCCGAATTTTCGCGAAAATCGTCAAAATTCATGCATTTCAACATTTCAATTTTCCGCGAAACATAAAACGCCGTTTTAAACTGACGTCACAATATATACATTATGACGCCATTTTCGCGGTTTCAAAATAGCGTTGCTATTCGCTCTGAGCTCATTTGCATAGTTATTCCACTAGTGTAATAACACCCGTGTAATATCAAAAATATTCAACGGTTTAATTTCAATCCCGCGACTTAGGCCATATTATAAAAAGGCTACACAACTTAGCAATTCCAGACTATGGTAAAGTTATGAATGCACGGAGAGACAAAATGATACTATTTTAATACATCCCGGAAATATTGCGGGTGTTTGGAGCGTCTTAACATGGTTTCCTGGCATTTCTCGAACCAGCACAACCGCAATACTCTATTCGGTCCTCCAGATACTCTGAAATTCAGCCCATGTTTTGCCCATAGTTAAGAGGAAAATGAACACTTGATTTGATTAAAAGTATCTTGCCTGAAGTCGGATTTTTCTTTAAACGCCATGATTTGCAGTCTAACGCGCTATCTAGTGCTGTGCGTCGGTGGTCTGAACTTGATTTCAAAAAAAAATTATTGCTACATCCAAACTGTCACCATGTGCGTGTGCGCAACATTTTTTTTCGTGCACTTAAGGTTCGTGAAAGTTTTTGAGATCCAATTTATGGGCACATCATTTGCCAAGAAAAAGAAGTTTGTCCAGTCATATCACAAAATGAAGCTAAAGTTAAGCAACATAAGACTGCCATAGCTATAGCAATAAAGTCAAAACATAGTGGAAAGGTGTCATTTGTACAGAACAAGCAACTGCATGACTGTTGGATAAAATTGGCTCATATTTTAACAAAGTATCGTCTAATGCACTACCTAGGTACTACTACAACCCTAAGTATAAAACTCGATCCCTTATATGTCATTCTAATTTAGTAAACGTGTAGATCTATGAAAGGTATGGTGTTTTGGATATATCACTTTAGCTATTGTTGTCTAATGCTGCTCTCATAAATAACTTTATTTTGATTTATAATATACATGGACATACTGCTTTTTCTTGGCAAATGAAGTGACCTTAAAATTGGGTCTGAAACATATTACATGAACCGTAAAGGCTACGTCGCTCCAGTAATCAGCTTTAAGTCTTCTAGGTTGAAGCGCTTTCCAACTTGATATTGTTTATTCATTGCACGAAGTTTTAAGTAACTTGCTGCTGTTAATAACTTGTTGAATAATTTATGAAGAAGACTTTATACTAGAATTAGAATCAACTGTGAATCAATTTTCAAGCGTCTGCTTAATTTGATAATTGTATTTTCTCTAATTCATATGCAAATAAAAGCTTGTATCGCACAAGCATCGACACATATCGTTTGAACAGGACGGGCGCAATATTGAATCGTTTTGTTTGAACCTATGAAAATATTTCAAACGACCATAGCAGAAGCATATTTATGTTGCTGAAAACTAGGCCGTCGCTAAGTTTAACATATTTTCTGATGTAAAGTTTCCCTTTTTCTTCTTTTTTTTCCTCCCGAAAATATAAACTATACATAAAGTTGAGAAAGCTACTGCCACTAAATTGCCGCTTTTCGAACTTTTAAGGTCAGTTACTTAGTTTAAGACTTAATGTATTTAAAATGAATCCATTTCTTTGCCTACAGGAAATAAAATGATCGTCCAGTACATAGTTATAGCTGTGATCCTGACCACATGCAAACACACACTTCTAATCGCACCAGAAAGAATTGAATTACCAACCGACCTACAAACGTGGTGCCCATATACTCAATTCTGCCAACTTAATGGATCGGGAAAAAAATACAACAGTACCCCTGAGAGCTTTCAACCTTATGTAAACCTTGCTCGTGCTCTTCAGATTGTGGTCTTACTAGAACATGTTGCAGGTCTGAGTTTGATCGGTACCATCTAGACGAAAATTTCGGGACAGTTTGTAAAACGCTGGATACGAAATCTATGCCAGGGCCAAATGAATATCATTTCATTTTCATAGACAGTTGTCCGGACAAACTGGCTACCTGCAAAGACATTGATACCTCTATTTATGGAAGTTTCGTACCTGTTTTTTCAAATCGTACTGGTAGGCTTTATTACAACAAACATTGTGCCTCCTGTCATAACCAGACTCACGTTACACCGTTCATACCTATAATTATCTGTCCATTTTTCACAGGCAGGGACTTCTTTATAATATCAGATAGTATAAATGGATCGAATTATAATTTCTTTTTCGAATTCCTTGTTCCAAGTGGACTTGATATTTCTAATCAAATATGCTATCCAAATGTAATAAGGGAGTGTAATTCACAAACGGATGCACAGCTTGATTATAAATGTTCGAGCTTCAATGCCACATTTCAACACCTCGATACTTTTTATCAAAATGTCTATTGCTTCTTGTGTGGAGCTACAACAATTTTACCTCAAAAAGAATGGCTCGAAACGCATGGTACCTGTCCAGTTCATGGCTATGATAATTTATTTGATAAGTCATCTTTAACCATAATTCTAGACAAGAAAACCATTACGTTATATGAAGAGTATAAGAGAGAGAACGGCAAAAATAAAGAGTTTATATGCTTCCCAAGAGGAAACTCTCACCAAAAGGTATATTATATTCTTTTTATATATATAACACGTATTAAGTGTTTGTTTGAGAAAAATATCTAACGAGGTTAGGAGAATTGATCATTGTCGAGGCTCTGCCAAGACAATTATCAATTCCCACAACCAAGTTAGATATTTTTTTCTCTTACAAAACACTAAAAACGTATTATATTTACCTTATAACCCCTATTTGCTTTTTTTATATGTTTTCAACAGAAATTCAAGTTTCTAAAAATAACGGCATTACGGCCATACAAAAATGTTGGGAAATGCTGTCAGCATGGAATAAAAACACATATCTTTACATCATGGTCTGATTTGTGAAGGCAGTGCATGTCCCATTCGAAATCATGAGAAATTTGCGAATTATAACGCATTATAACGCGCAATACCGGTGCATAAATTATTGAAAAGGTTAAAGCAAATATTCGGGGGATAAGAACATAAACACGTCTGAAATTCAAAAATTAACTTACATAGAAATGGGTAGATTCAACTTTCCATAAAGTATGTTAGTTTTTTTTTGAAAACCTAGAAAGTTCAATTGGTTCATTGAATCGAATCAGTTATTAGTTTGATATCGAGGGCTCAGCGCGAAACGGTTGTAACTCCCTATAAACATAAAGGGAGTTACAACTGTTTCGCGCTGAGCCATCGATATGCTGACAATCCATAAACTTTCGATTTAAAAATAGAACAATTGTTTAGCGGAACTGTTAAACTGTAAACTTATTCAAATTTGATTTTTAGATTTGTTTTTTCAAATAGTTTTACTCAATTGTTCGTAGTTTTTCTACTAGCACGTACTTGTAACTCCGAAAACGTTTGAATGACTAAGCTTTTAAAGGTATTAAGCCTATTTAATCTTGATGAGTACGAGTATGAATGACTAAGCATTTAAAGGTATTAAGCCTATTTAATCTTGATGAGTACGGGTGACTAAGTGAATGAGACCATAGCTTTAATATAAGTGCCTCATACGAAATTTCATGTTTTAACAAAACGATGGCGTTAAGCGAAGCAATACAACGGGATTAAAAACGCAATTCAAAAGTTAACCTCTTTTGCATGAAATTTAGCCTAGTGTATTTTTTTGTCGTTGGGAAAGGGCTAAGTAAATTTTGAAATATTGATGAAGACAAAGGTGAGAAGTGAATAAAAAACGAAAAGAAAATTATCATTAACTCTATCGAAAGCAAAGGCACGTTTTGATATTCCTTGGACAATCAATTCTTCCCCATTTTTTAATATGCGCGCTAATCGAAATAACATTATGGTGCATTTTGCCGTATGCAACAGCTTTTGAATTAGAGAAGAGTAAATTTGTCGTTTGCTTCGGAAGGGTTTTAAATAAGAATGTTTACATTTTAGATCCTTTGCTTATGTGAAAGTGGATTTAGTGAAGATAGGGTTTGTATGATATGTCACAGAAAATAAAAAGTGAACGGGTTAAAAAATAACAACGGGTAACAACAAAAATGATATAGAAACAAAGCTTACATAATTATTTCTCGACACCTTTTAGAGGGTTGTTTTATAGAAATTACTATTTCCATAGACAATAGCCCGATGAAAATCCAAACGAGAGGACCATGGTGGTCCTAAATCGCTCACCTGAGTATGTGACATCCAAGTTTTAAAGTCTTCCTTTAATGTATCTATTTCTTAAATTAAATATATAACATAACGCCACATAGAGCTCTAACGTCCAATATAAGAATGAAATATACTGTGGATTGTTTCGGAAAACAAATGTGAAACCAAACCACAAGTTTTTAAAAATTGTTAATCTAAATGGAAAAATTGAGACATTTTCAAAGATCTTTCCTCTATCATCTCTATGTTAAATGAGGCTTCAAATTCAGAGATATTATTGCAATCATTTTTACCAGAGAATGGGTTATAACTTTTCAACTTAAAGTTATGGACCATATTAAGTTTGATATTGAAAAAGAGCACCTAAAACCGGTACCAACGCTCGGCTACATGTGCTCGGATGGTACAAACATCTAGGTGAAAAGGTGAATGCCTCTTACGGAAACGATTTCTATAGTTATCACTCTTGATAGTCTGGACGGGTCTTGTGATGGTTAATACACATTCTGAGTTTCACGAAGGTACCTTCAATACCAACGGAGATATGACGAAGGTTAAAGTTTGTCAGTCCAACGCCTATAATAACACTCACGCCAATGACACCAAGGTAATGACAATACCTCTGGTTTCCCCCGAAAACAGCTGAGCTAAAAATTATGTTTCCGATTATACAATTATTTGTGGGGAACATATTTTGGAAGGGACATAAGCTGCCGTCGGTGATCGATCTCATGACATCTCTTGATAGGAGAAAAGGAGCCTAATGTGTATCCAACTGCGCTATAAAATGCCATACTGAATTAATAGCGAATGGAAAAAAACAACATTTCATTGAGATGCCACAATTTTATCGAAACAACCTGAAGAAACGTTAAATGACGTCTGAAAATTAAAGTTGTTAAATGACGTCTGAAAATTAACGTTATGGCTTAGATAACAACTTATGAACAGTTATACTTAGTTAGTTCGTTTATTTCCTCATGATGATCGTTTGAAAACTCGGTAAAAGATATTGAAACTCTAAAATCATAAATATTTGTTTTAAAAAAGGCTAAATGTTTGATAATTGTAATTAAACAGATAAGCTTATGGTGTTTTAGCACATTTATGTAACGAGGTACATGTTACACCAATTTGTGTTCTTTTCATTTTTTTCATTAACTGAAATTTGAAAGTTGACGATTTGTTTATTATCGAAAAATGGCCTTTCGTTTGGTGTATTCAACCTTTTCATCTTAATCATTATGATTCACTGTTTTTATAGAGAAAGCCCGATGGTCAACAAATAAGCCATACTTCAAGATTTTTAAACTTCATATGACAATATTGTATTTGGATTCGTTTGTTTGTTTGAATGGGGTTCAGTGTCGCTTTTACAAATCTGTTAAATATATCAAGGCGGCCGTAGCAACTTTTGTGTATTTCTGGAATTAGTCGCAACAGTACTAACATTACATCATATCCTCGCCCGTAGCTGTTATCCGTTTTCAGTTTACGATTTTCAACCGAATGGGTATTCTGGTGTGTAACTAGCTGTGCCATGCCGGTGGCCATATTGTATTAAGGAGAGCGAAAGAAAGATGTCTCATTTTGATGATTCATCCTAACTTTACTGAAATGTATAAGGAAACGTTAAATAACGACTGATCTTTAACGTTATGACGTCATTAACATCTTATGAACGCTAATACAAAGTTACAAAGTACAACGTTTACTCCTATACATTAATGAAATAAAACGAATTTACAAGTATGTAATCATATGCGTCGCATAAAAGCTAATAATCCGCGTTAATCCTCAGATTTAACTTGGCAAGAGCCTGATAGTCAATAGAGTGTCTCAGGCCCTCATAGGTCTCTCGTGTAAGCAAAAATGCATTGTATCGCACTGACGTCAACATGGAAGCGGAAGATTATTTATTAGGCATTTTGAGGATATTGAATTAATGGTTATTGAATACCGAATCAAATGAACGAGTAGCCTATAAACAAATAAAAACGAGCATATGTCCAGTTTTTATCGGTTTAAAATGACGAGTTTAGAAAATTATGTTTTTATGAGCACAAGATTTTATATTCTAGTTACAGTATGACCTCATTTTTTGCGATACATTGAGAAAGTTTCGGATATTTATCGAATCAAGGTATTCCGCGAAATATATAACGCCGTTTACAAAATCGCCAGATGCATTGTGGCGTCATTTTCACAACGAAAATGTAACATTGCTATCCGCTCTGATCTCATTTACTTCTTATTACACAAGTGTATTAACACACGTGTAAATACAAAAATATTCAACGGGGTTATTTCTCTTCCACGAACTACTTCATTTTATAACGACTGTTCGATATCCTTTGTACTTATTTCAGGTTTGTCGGCCTGTACTCTGTCCCGAAGGCCAATTTCGTGTCGGAGGAAAATGTCAGGTCTTTGGAGCAACGTGGTATGTGCGTACTCTGAAATTGTGGCTAAATTTAACTCTTGCCAACACATCCCAGAAGTTGACTGTTCACCATCTTCAGCAGATTTCTACAGAGCAATTGGAGTCGTCACAGAAAGAGTTTATTATACGTCCAGCCCTTCATAACTGGAAAATGAACTTGTATTATAACTTAGAAGATAATGGAATCGCTGTACGTTTTATTCTATCAACTCTCAAACTACTTAACCAAAAAATACAACTAGAAACGATTCTTTCACAAGTTAATCGGACTGTGAATGAATTTTGGAGCCTAGATATTGACGGCACAAGGTTTCATTTACATGCAGATTTTAGTAGATTTACCTCTTATTACACATTCAATTTTATGTTTAATACAAAATTTACTCCTTTTGGATCTAATCAGGACAAACACACATCCAGTGTATATGCTATTTACCCGTGGTCAAAACACTTCAATAACAATTTTGATATAAGGGGTCTTTTGATTTCAAGAATGCATTTTTGTCGCCAAGTCAACCTAGAAAAGGAGGATTTCGTGGAGAAGGAGTATAAATTTTACATTTCTCACAACAAAAAGTATCTGGAAATCGGTATGGTCAGGTATGAATGGGGATACAAAGGACTTCGTGTATGTCTTGACGATATTTTAACAGAGCAAATTGGGTCTGTGAGCAGAAGAAACGTTTTTCTTAAGCTCTTGATTATGTTAAGTACTTTATTGATGCGTTGTGTAACGTAATTGTTTGCAAAAAAAAAAAAAAAAAAAAAAACGTGAACACGCTTTATTTGACTTGACTTTACCTTTTTTTTCAAATGCATGAAAAATAAAACCATATGATTATAGAACCTTAATATCATATTTGAAAAAAAATAATAGCAGTCTTTCTTTAAAACCAGAAAATGGTCATTTCATTAAATTTTTATTTACACTTTCATTCTACTATACTTAATTTCTCATTTGAAGATGACCTTTAATTTACAGCAAAATCTTCCAGGTGACCCAAATTCATTATTGCTCTAATAGTAAAACCTTTAAGATAGCTACAATATGTGACATTTTGGTAAACACTTTCAGAATCATGTGCGACATAAAGACTAACATTAAGCATTCGCCTAAGGTAGTGGAACCATAATATATCCGTAACATCATAGCATACCAAAACAGATCTACGCAGAGGAACAGAAAGCATTGAAGGAAAACGTTATTCTCCAAGCGAACAGACCAAAGTACATTTTGTTACATTGACATTAACCTAAATCAAAACCATTCTTAATTGCTCACTCAGCGCTCCACTGAATACCCATAAATACTCACTCAAACAATTCAAAAACGCTCAAACCCATTGATAAATATAGAATCAACAACGTCATTCAAAATAAATTTTGAAAGAGAAAAATCGCGATTTCACTGATATTATTCAAATCAATAGCGTCTCATATGTTCTTGGAAAAATAGGAAGCTGTGTATAGAACTTGTATGCATATTTTATTAAATGAGAGGTAATCAATATCGCTAATTTTATTCATCTTGAACAAAATTTGAGATATAGGATAACCCCCCCCCCCCCTATTAAGCTCAGTCAAAACGCGCTCCACATACTAATGCAATTTCATTTCTAAATCATTCCAAAATCATTCACCTTGTCAATTTCACGATGTTGTTAACTGTACTGGTCAGCAAGGGCCGAAAAACCTAAAATATTACCTAATATGACTACACTTGCGTCCAAGGCACTTTCCAGTACAGAAAAGTCAGAGCCATGTTCCGATTGCACCCAGGTATTGTGCCTGACATATAGAACTAACCTTGATAAAACTTATATAAACTAAAGAACATTGTCGATATTTTATTTGTATTGGTTGATTGATTGAATGGAGTTTAACGCCGCTTTCAACATTTTTTCAGTTACATCGCGGCGGCTGGAGCACCTAACAATGCTTTCCTGGTATTTCACTCACCAGTACAACTACCGCATCCTTCCCTAGCCTCCAGCTGCTCTCTCACATAGGTCTACGATTATCAACCCATTGGTGAGAGACAAATAGTCGGAAAGAATGAGTGCCGCCGTCGGGGATCGAACCCGGGACCACTAGATTGACAGTCCGACGCGCTACCAACTGCGCTATGACGGCGGTTTTTATTTGTATTGGACATGACGCCTACAGTTAGTTACATCGTGAAATTGACACTCACCTCAATCAATACTAGTCTAAATCGCTCACTCAGCGATCCATTCATTCATTCCAAACACTCACTCAAACCAATCAAAACGCTCTAAGACATTAAAAAAAAAAAAAATAGAATCAACAACGTTATTCAAAATAAATTTTTGATAGAGAAAAATCGCGATTTCACTAACATAATTTAAAATGTTAGCGTCTCATGGGTTCTTGATGAATAGGAAGCTATCTATACAACTTGAATGCATATTTTACTAAAGGGGTGTTATCAATGTCGCAAAATTTGTTCATCCTGAACAAAATTGCTACATAGGATTACTTCCCATTAAATTCACTCAAAACTCACTCCACACACTCAGTCAACTTCATTCCAAAATCATTCACCTTGTCAATTTCACGATATTATTAACTGTACTTTAACAATTTTGTTGTAATATTGTAAGGGTTTTGGCTTCTAACAACAGGTTACTGGAATTTGTCTCAGAAATAATACGACATATGACAAATGTCTACGATTATCAACCAATGTGTAGGTCACGAATGACGTACAATTTACAAGATCGTGAAATTGGCATGGTGAATGATTTTGGAATGATTTAGGAATGAAATTGAATGCAAGTATGCAACAACAAGGTTAAAGATATAAACGGGATTTGAGCAAGAGGTGAAAATTTGGTAGTTGAGTATATATTAAGTTGTCTGGTAATGGGTTAAATTTTACTTCATATCAAGGTTGGTCTCGGTCAAGTGGTGGGTGTTTACGTTTTAATGAGATTTTGGACTAAATATACCGTATTTCACCTTTTAGAAGCGCCCTCCCTAATGAACGCGCTCCCCCATAAATACGATTCCCAGGCCCTTGACTATCCGATCAACAACAACCAATAGTCCATGGTCCGGCCTCTTAAATCTAATTTCATTAGCTGCTACTCCACGACGTAATGTTCAATAGATTATGGGTTAGGGTGGCAATGGACAGCGGCCTCCCGACTCTATAAACCGGAAGTGGGTTCTCGTTTATTTTACGGCTCTTTTTGCGCGTTGTTTAAATAGACCAGTTTTCGTAAGATTCTATTTATGGAAATAACGTAGAATAATGATGGTAAAACTTCATAATTTAGCTTATTTTCAACATTTGTTATTAATTGAATGACTGGATCATTAATTTAAACAATAAAAATGCGTTAAAACCGCCATTCGTTTAGGGGGGAACACTGAAAAATAACGAAAAACTTTCTTATTTGCATGGAAAGGTATGCTGAATTTTTTACCAAATAAAGGAAAATTACGGATTATAAACATATCGGAAAATAAAAAAAATTCATTGGGTAATTTCTTCAAGAAAATAGGTTTTTGTGACATTTTCTCCTAGTAAAATTACAAAAAATAGTTCATTTTTAACTTTTGAAAGCAAATTGTGCAAATGCAAGTGATCAAAGAGAAATTTTCTTGTCAATAGGCATTGTGTACATGTATAAGGTGTACCAAAATGTATGTGTTTTATAGCTATAAGCTGGTACTGAGATTATACTAGACCTAAAACGAATATAACCGTTTTACTGAAAAATGGTCTATACCACTCAAGGACAGATAAATCTAGCATGAAAACGAGCGTTGAAAGGTACCTTCAAATTTTGATATAATGTCTACACAATGTTAATCTACAACATATGTTACCAAGAAAAAAATTCATTGGGCGGAAAAAAATGACGCCATGTGTCCATTGCTACCTTAATTATCTTAAATTTCTATCAGGGTTGGGCTAGTTGCGTCATTAAAAGATCGTTCAACATCTGAAAAACTAGCGCGTGCAAAATCGCGCATTTTTCCGGAAGCGCGAAAGGTTAAAATTTAACACAAAATAAAAACTATTTCTTGTCATTCTTTACAAGTCACATGCGAACAAAATCCCCTTTCTTAACGTTGTTACGAAAATATTTCTGAAATCATTTTACTTTCTGCAAATATCAAAAATGTCAAAGTCAAAAGATTAAATCCTAGTCACAATTCATACTGTTAAAATAAGAAAACCCTGTAAAATTTCGTATGTAACTTATTTCAAAAGCGACGTCGCCGCTTGCAAGAATCTTGGGACTTCAAAGGGTGCCGACACCCGGTGATCCAGCTAGCTCCAGACGTG
Organism: Fragum whitleyi; assembly: GCA_948146395.1. NCBI lineage: Eukaryota > Metazoa > Mollusca > Bivalvia > Cardiida > Cardiidae > Fragum > Fragum whitleyi. Next base: position 28,091,645 of record OX411553.1, read on the forward strand.
TTGTGTTTTCACTACGACACACTTTCATCATCTTCACGAGTCAAGGGGTATCGAATCGATAAGATCTTCTCGAAGATAAGTAAAACGTTCGTAACCCTTGGTTCGACAAGATGCACTTTTATTTGATGTACCGGGTGCATTTATACATCACAAAATTTTAGGATTTAACTAGTATAGGATTATTTATTTCATACGTGAATAGAGCCGGTGAATAGGTGATGATTTATTAGACCGCTTTGTCCATCGGTAGCGGAACATTGAATATTGCATCGTCTGGAACTTCCTTTCTTGTACAAATAATAATAATGATAATAATAATAATAATCTCGGCTTCTGCTACCACAATCACTTGCTTTTGAAAGCTGCAATTAATGGTCGAAGGTGACCTATTTCGATAGATGACTTTAAATGACAGAATTACAATTCATTAGCTAACATTTTATTTTATTTTTGAAATTTATAGCCCTAATAGATAAATCGGAAAGCGCTTTGGGTAGCGCACGTATTTCAATCGATAATTACGAACATGTTAACAGTTTGCTTCTGTTAGGTACCAAAATACGTATTTTTTTTTAATGAACTAAAATGGTCTGAAATAATAGCGGCCCACGACGGGCATATTTAATAGAAGAAACACGGTACGAACATTCCATTCGTTTGTAAACTTGACCTTTCGTAACTCATGAGTTAAGACTTCATTCATAAGAAGGCAGATAAAATCGTAGTAGGTCAACACGTGTGGTATGGCCAATCAGGGGGGTGTAGAAGTTCAAGAGGTCACGACCAAAATAAACACAAACACATATTTCCGGCAAATTACTACAAGTTGCACCAGGAAGGCTTGGGTCAAAAACACAGTATCTGTCTCATCGATGTTTTGACACAAACTTTGTTTTTGCTCTCAACTTTCAACAATCTTACGCGTGTCATCAATTCCTTTGGTAAATCATTCCAAGGTCATTTAGTGATTTTTGAGGAGAATATTCATTATCTTCACTTAATGAAGAATACTAGTATCACCATTTAAGGAAATAAACAGTGGTTTTGCTGAGAGAAGTCTTGAAAGATACTAAATTGAATCTTAAGAGGCGCTACTTTATTTCAAATGTATTAAGAACCGACAGGATTTTCCTTACATGGTATATAACACTGGTGAACGAAGTTCGTTCACCAAAAAACCTATGAGACGCGAACATTTTAAATTATGTTAGTGAAATCGCGATTTTTCTATATCAAAAATTTATTTTGAATGACGTTGTTGAATCCATTTTTCTTCAATGGGTTTAAGCGATTTTGATTGGTTTGAGTGAGTGTTTGGAATGAATGAATGGAGCGCTTAGTGAGCGATTTTGAATGCTTTTGATTGAGGTGAATGTCAATATAACGATGTAACTAACTGTAAAGATTAATTTCGTTTTTGGGGACGGTGTCCACATGGTGAAATAGACAATGTCCAGTTAAAGCATCGTGAAATTGACAAGCTGAATGATTTTGGAATGATTTTAGAACGGTATTGTATGAGTGCGTGGAGCGAGTTTTGATTGAAATTAAAGGGAGGAAATCTTATATATCTAATTTTGTTCAGGGTAAACAAAATAAGCGATATTAAATACCCCCCCCCCTTAATAATATATGCGTATTCGTTCTATGAATAGCTTCCTATTTCTTCAAGAACATATTATACGATTAAGATTTGAATTATGTCAGTGAAATCGCGATTTTTCTCTATCAAAAATTTATTTTGAATGATGTTGTTGATTTTTTTTGTAACTAATTGTAGGCGAATGATATTGGAAATGAAACTGAATAATTTTGAAAGATGGTGATTGAATATCGCTAATGTCCCCACGTGATGCAATTTCAATCAATCGGAATTCTTTATTTTATTGAATTGCAATTATATCTCTATAATTGCAATCCAATGAAATAAAGAATTCTGATTGGTTTAAATCGCATCACGTGGGGAAATCCATTGCACTTTATTTCTGTATAAAATTTCCTGTATAAAATGCAATAGGTCTTTCGGGAAACCCCCGAAATTCGATATGCAAGTCCTGTGTTGTAGGAACTCGAATTAACCTAGTTCCCGATCATCAACGCAACATTGCTATTCAGTCTATTATAAATTAATATATTTTCGAAAGAATTTGCGATTACAAGCTTAGAAACTTAGAAAACGGCGAGTCGACGAAGACCTTTAACCAACCCTCTCAACTAAGACCGACCACGCCGTTTTCGTTTAAAAATACAGACTAACTTGGCAGAAACAAGCTTTTTTTGTCATAAGTACCTATATGAATTTTAATGCTGTCTTTTATTTGTGTATCATTTGTTTTACTATATGACATTTCACTTCGATGGCAAGATAAACAATACACGATCTAAAAATAGATTGTGTAATCTATATACGCGCAGAAAGTAGACTTGAAGCTTTAATGTTTGGCTGAGTATTTTAATAGTTTCTTCGATCTAGATGATTGCTATTATTAGGGACGAGTGTCCTTTTCACTGCGTTTATTGGGGTATAAAGTGCAATTGCCTTAGTACATGGCTTAATCATAACGCCCTACGGGCGTTATTTGCCATGTGCTGGGGCAATTGCACTTTATACCCCAATAAACGTGAAAAAGACACTTATTCCTATATTAAATGCATCTGATATAATAATAAGGACAACAAAAAACGGTTAAATCTCGATGCTTTTGTGAATTTTTTTGTTCAACCTATTGCTATATGCCAAGTAAACTGACGTTTGGTATCTAAAAAAATATACTGAAACTTGCATGTGCTTAGCCTACAATATTTACCTAATTTTATATTCATTGCAAACGCGACCCATTCGAAACAAATGTTGGGAATGAAAACGCTAGGTCTTATGACAACGAAAGTGGTTTACTGGGCATTAGCACATCTTTCTTTGCTTCTGTGTTTCTTTTAGAAGTTGAAGATGATTTTCATTTAGTGTAGTATTCAGTAACAAATAATTTTCACCGTAAATCGTGATTGATGTGAATAAGAAATTGTATACTTTTATATAAATTCTGACTTAAGAATTAAAGACTAAAAAAGAAAGCGTGATTTCGAAGTTCATATATTTTGTTAAGATTGTTCTCCGTTTATTATTTTATCTTTATTCACTTAATATTTTTTTTGTTAAACGAGTGACCTTACACTTTAACTGTTAAGTTTGAAATGTGAAGTTTTGAAATTTGAACTGTGAACTGGGAAGTTGATATATATGGAACTTTGATAATCTCCAGCTTTGAAAATTTTCAACTTCACAGTTGACACTTCATAGGTCACACTTCAAAGTTCACACTTCATAGTTCACACTTCACACTTCGCGTTTCACACTTCAAACTTCACACTTGACGCTTCAACCTTCACACTTCACAGTTCACACTTCACGCTTAAATTTTCAAGTATATGATCTTGAAATGTGAACTGTTTGAAGTGTGAATAAAAGAAGTCACCACCGGTCTTTCGTATGAACATGGTAACATGTACGTGAAGCGCTTTTTATACGAGTAAATGTATTTAAATGAATTATTCTATTTAATTCAAATTCAATATAAACGTGGCACCAGAAATCATTGTCTGAATTGTCCAAAAACTTCCAATACAGAATGAATGCCTTACATATTTTACAAGAAGCTTATTAGCTGTCGGACACTTCTTATTATATATTTCAATTTCCGCATCAAAAGAATGGAGGTTTATTTGTCTGGTGCATTCAAACTTACAGTTAATTACATCGTGAAATTGACATTCACCTCAATCAAAAGCATTCTAAATTGCTCACTGAGCGCTCCATTCATTCATTCATTCCAAACACTCACTGAAACCATTCAAAATCGCCAAAACCAATTGAAAAATAAAGTTTCAACAACGCCATTCAAAATAAATTTTTGATAGAGAAAAATCGCGATTTCAGACATAATTTAGCATGTTAGCGTCTCAAAGGTTCTTGAAGAATAGGAAGCTATCTACACAACTGGTATGCATATTTTATTAAAGGGAGAAAACCAATGTCGCAAATTTTGATCACACAGAACAAATTTGCGACATAGGATTACCTCCCTTTAAATTGACTCAAAACTCGCTCTACACATACATTCAATTTCATTCCTAAATCATTCCAAAATCATTTACCTTGTCGGTTTAACAATGTTGTTAACTGTAAAACTATGGATAAAGCAAATGACAATGATTATATTTGGCAGTTAGATGTTGAATTAAGTTTGTTGCCGTCCTTAATCTCGGTTTGATGAACGTTATCCGCAAAATTATAAGGTTTCTTTAAACGTGGCATGTATGCTTTGACTATATCTATAACAATAACTTAAGTTTGGATGTGCGTGTGTGTGTTTTTTCTATTATTTGTGCAAACTAGATATATGTAAACTCCTGAATCAAGAATAACCGATTCGGTCATTCGGTACCGCACAATTACAGTTCTAAGTAGGAAAATACATACAGAGTTATCATCCTTGATAGTATATGTTACCCTTTAGATAGTACCCCTTGTGCCTAGTTTCATGTGAATGCCCAAAGCAAAACTAGAGATTTCACAAACTATCAACATTTTCGCTCGACGACGACGACAACAACGACGATTACGACACCTAGGTTATATACAAAATCGGAAATCTGCGGCGATTCTACGGAATAGATCTCCGGAAAGATAGGTGAGCAGCCATTTTAGCGCGTAATATCGCAACAGGGCTTATATGACGGCGCAAACATTATAAAAAGAAAATGTGGTGAAAAACAAAATCAAAGAAAGGTTAGCATTGGGCATATTATAATTTGAAAACAAAACGCAGTGTACTACTGCGTTTTGTTTTCAAATTATATCATTCCAAAAAGATCTCCACAGGCGATCGAAAATCTTTAAAGAAATTAGTTTTTCTTCAAGCGTATGGACCAAATTACCACCAGAAGCCGAATAACGTATAAAATGAACCAAAATTACCACACTTACGTTCGACGTAACCACGTTTAAAAATAGGCTAATTGATTGTAAAATACAAAACTGGGAAGAATCTCTTAATAACTCATCACGTTGTAATACATATAGATGCTTTAAAACAATGTTAAATCCCGAAAGATATTTGTGCATTGGTCTATCTTATGATTTACGTAAATACTTAGCGAAATTTAGATGTTCTAATCATCAATTTAATATAGAAATAGGACGACACTGTGGAATAGAAAGAGAACGAAGGATATGTGAATTTTGTCTACAGAATTATAATTTATCATTTGTTGAAGATGAATATCATGCGTTTTTCATATGTTTCCGTTATAGCGACCACAAAAAACATTTATTTAGATGACTTTTATTTACTAATGAAATCAACAAACGAATCTGTTATAAGAAAAATTTCTGTTTTTGTCAAAGTTTTGATGAAAGCAAAAGAATCATGAACGGAGCGTCTCATTAGAATTTTGAATTAGATAATTTTATCTTTCAAATGTACGTTGCCAGTATTGAAAAGAAAAATATTGAAACCAAAGACTATTTTTCAAAATCAGTATTAATGGACGATGTTTATTAGGTTCACGATGCACGTTTGTGCATAGTGACCCTTGTCTACACAGTCCATACATTTATTTGGTATATATTACATTTTATATTTTCAAAAGAACCTTCGAAATATCATTTAGCATAATTTAATACTTTAAGATAACTCTAACATGTTATTGTTCTAGATTTGTATGTATTTTAGGCCGGTGGCCTCTATGTACGATAATAAATAAACTGTTAAACTGTTAAACTTACGTCCGAGGCACTTTCTGGTTTACGTAAAAGTCCGAGCGATGTTCCGAATGAGGTTATACAAATACCTCGGATTTTCTCCGAAAACAACCGAGCAAAAATAATTGGCTAAGATTAGGAGGAGATGTCATTCAAAAAAAAAAAAAAAGGGTTGAAAGTCGACGACCGAAAGCCGTCTAGTGATAACAATATAGTACAAGAGTTAGAGAAAGAAGATTTCTTCAAACAGGACTTTTTAGAGACGGAACCAACTTTGGTACAATCCTGTGAAAGACTCAAAAACTTTTGGGAAGACATTCAATTAATCTTTCTTGAAAGACACACACATTCTCAAAGCTAGTGTTCAACTCCTAATGCCCGTTTTACTAAACTTCTGAGGAAAAAAATAACCGTAAGTCGTACCAAATCGTACCTAGTGTTTCATTCATTGTCAGATTCTGCCTTACAATATCTTAATGGAATTGTCTTCAAAAAACGATTCCAGTGAGATTATGTATGTCAGAGTTCTACATTTAGTGACTACTGTAGAAGCAACTTTAGTTTTTGACTTACGCAATCGTAAGATTTTTTGTAAAACCGGCCCAAGGTGAGAGAGAAAAAAAATAATGAACGTAAGGGCCCGAGGTTATAAAACTATTATCATTCTCAATTCAAAATTTTCTCAAATTTCAATTTGAGATTAAGCCGGTAATTCTGCTTATTACTCTTTTTAATATATTAACGTACAAAATTTTGTTAATAAGTTGTTGTAAAAAACAACTTATTAATGTTATCTTTCATTTTCATACATTTATTTCAATTCAAAATTTGAGAAAATTCTCAGTTGAGCACGAGAAAAGTTTTATAACCTCGGGTCCAGATGCAATTCTTAAAAGACGTTACTCTTTCTGTATTTCACTATCTCTTTTGGACTCGAAAGGACCAACAATACCAATAACGAGGATAAAAACTTATTATAATAAAAAAAAGTTAGCTATAAAATAAGGACAATACAAGGATCATCTGGAATTTCCTTGGCCCAATTCTAATTATTTAGATAAAATAAGAACAAGTTCACGACTTTAATTAGAAATTATATCTCGGAATTTTATCAGAATGACACAGGTTTACTCAAACAGGTGATATTAAATTATGAAGGCGTTTGTATAACTATTTCGAATTAATTTTTTATAAACTCCCTATTCTCGTCACTCAGGCACCAAACGGGTGAGGTGATTCAAAATTCTGAAAAACAACATGAAATACAATTAATGTTGCTAAATGACCCTGAAATATTTATATAAGTTCTTCATCCTCAAGTCAAATAATTTTAATTTCGATTAACATGAAGAGCTAATGGGAGGTAATGATTTGTTAGTTTCAGAAACTGAATGAATATTCTGTATTGGTTCAACTTATAGATTTCTGTTTAATATTATTCGAAGAAGAAAAATGGCTTAGAAATTCGTTATACAGCTAACTTACACCATAGGTAAGTTATTAAATGCATAAGATGATTTGTTTAATTGAGTAAACATCAAACTCTATATTTTCACAAGTGGTAGAGCCACGAGTGAAAATTTAGCTTTTAATGGTAACTCAATAAAAATTTCAATCTTACTTCAAAAACAACAACAACAAAAAACATTTCTGATTGAAATTGTAGGAGGAGTTTGGCACGCTAGAAATGGGACATTTTTTTCAACTCAAACACAGATAATTAAAAAACAACAACAGTGTTTCAAAAAATCACAACAAATATCATAGAGATACATTGTTACATTGTATGTTTCAGTGCAATCCAATTTTAATCGCAGGATGAGTTGTGCATACACACAAAAACACTAAGCTTAGTCTATTTTGTTTAGTCAATGGTAGAAACAAGACAGAGTTATTGTGGCAAGTTTTAGTTCATTCCCATCCGAGTTGCACACAAAAGACATTTCACTCATTTCAAAGGCAGATAATTCCAGAAAGACTGGAGCTATTTGAAACTCGAAAGTCATATAAACAGCTGCACATCATTAAGATACATCGTGGCAAGATTCAGGTCAATCTAATAGAACTGCGGAGGAGTTGTGCACAGACAAAAAACGTCGTCATTTAAGCATTCTTTTCAAGCCAGGGGCAGGTAACTTAGGAACAACTTGACTTTCCAAAAATATTGTCCCAAACTAGACATTATGCAGAGTCATTGTGGCGAGTTTCAGTTAGTTGCAGGTCAAACCTTAGAAAGTGTGCACACAATTAATACAGTGATTTTCAAAGATCTTATGCACAACTAGACATAATAGAGATTTATAATTGTGGCAAGTTTCAGCTTATTCCCACTGATAGTTAAGAAAAAGTTGCACAAAAAACAACAACAAAAGATGCAAAACTGACGGGCAGACGGATAGACAGAAAAAAGAATATCAGGGCCATTACATAATATGATCCTTCGTATAATTCTTATTTCGAAAGTTTTGGACAATTTTCTATAAGAGAATTTTCGACGTTCATTGAACCAATAAAACTGTCGTTGTTATTCCAAAACCTTGTAACCATAGCTTTGATTAAGCTGTAGATACGAGGTTTTAGAATTACCTCGACGAAATTCAACTTTGACCCTTTAATATCACCCGTGACCTGTGTTTTAAACTGATAATACTCATCTTAATGTAAATATCGAGTTTTCAATGGAATTGCTTTCATGATAAATGTCACTTTCGCATTACCGGCCAAACCGTTCTTCAATGCTTTTCGATGATTTATCGGGAAAGAAGACAAGATTATCATTTGAAAAACTCACCGCCCAACAAGTGAAATCAACAAAAACTTATACACCGCTTTCGTTTATTTCACCCTATCTGACGTTTTCTAAGATGAGCCAAAAATTGACGTCATCATCAACGTTAAATAGCAATTACTAGCAAAAGGCGCGCCTTAATATATGTGTCCTAAACTCTTTTTTTATTTATGTCTCATTTTTTACGCCACTCCTGAAAATGTAGCTCTTGTTGACTACTAAATGAAATATAAATCGATCTGAAACAAACGATTATCCCCTATATATGTGTATACTTTAAAGAGTTCTCAAATATTGTCAAGTATTTCTTGCAAACTTTTAAACCAACGATTTTTTTTCTCATTTTGTGTTGTTTTCCCCATTTGATGGTTGTTTAAATAAAATTGCAGTCAAACCGGGGTGGTTGAAGCACCTAACCGTCGGTTTGCGGGAATTCTCTCAACACCCTTTCTAACTATGTAGTTGATTATCCGACACGCGATTACTATTCTTAACCATTTCCTTGGTGATAAATGTCACTGTCGACGTCGGGTATCAAACCCGGAAACCCATAATCTTGAGCTCGACGAGCTGCCTGCTTCGTTTTGCGGAGACCTTTTACTTTTTCTAATAAACTTTCATTAACCTTATTTCATTTCTATGATTACTTTAGATTAGGATAAAAAAAATTACCTGTATATGCTATTGACCTTAATTACAAGTTATCAAGGAATCTCAACCGAACGAGAACACTTACCAGCCGATCTTCAAGCATGGTGCCCTTACGCCGAATTCTGGCATCTGACCGCTTCCCAGTAGGCATGGCAAAATGTAAATAATACTCGTGACAGAAAAAAACCATGACGCGGGCCTTGTTCCTGTTCGAAATTACTACCTCTACGAACCTCTAGCTTCCCACGCCGTAGTTGTCGAAAGGGTGTTAGTCAAAATCGGGGATCGAACCAAGGTCTTAATGATTGTGAGTCTCGCTGGTTACTAGCTCCGACTTGACGAAGGCTTCTGGGTTGTATGGGCCAATGTGTATAAGAGATATCGATTTTTTTTCAATTTGAATCGGAAATTATTTCTGCCGACCTGAAATGTTACCAATTTGATCAACAAAGCTGAGGTCCGTTTAACAAAACATCTTACGATCAGTTTTTGCGTAAGTCAAAAAATTAAAGTTGCTTCTACAGTAGTAACTACATATGTAATTCTGTCATGCATAATCTCATTGGAATCGTCTTCTAATGACGATTCCAATGAGATATTGGCAGAATCTAACAAGTAATGAAAACACCAGGTGCGATTTGTGATTTCTGACTTACGATTACTTTTTCCGTAAGAAGTTTAGTAAAACGGGCCCCTTGTACGCTGAAATAAACCTTCGGTTATATTTTAACAAACGATTGGCCATTATACAACTGAAGAATGGTATACTTAAGAAATTTTATTTCTCCTTTTTTTCTTTCTCTTGTTTTTTTCCAGATGAAAATAAAGGTGATTGTCCTGTTAATTTCCTTGATTTTGATAGCAAATTATCAACGAATCTCAACCGAACGTGTACACTTACCAGCCGACCTTCAAGCATGGTGCCCTTACACCGAATTCTGCCATTTGAATGCTACCCGGGCGGTATGGCAAAATGTAAATACCACACATGACAGAGTACAACCTTGCTGCAGGCCTTGCTCCTGCTCTTCTGATTGTGGTCTTACTAGGAATTGTTGCACATCTGAACTTGATCGATACAAGCTGGAAGAAGGTCTTGGGACGATTTGCAAATCATTAGACACTAGGAATTACTTTGATCGATTCAGTGGCCATTACTATATCATAGACAAATGTCCTGGTCGGCTTGATACCTGCAGAAACATTAAGTCGTCCTTATATGGGAGTTTCTCACCCGTTTTCTCTCAACAAAGTGGTATGCTTTATTAAAATGAACACTGTGCTGCGTGTCATAATCAGACAAACCCTGTATCATTTATACCCACACTTTTCTGTTCATATCTGGACATGGACGGTTTGGTGGGAATGTGTGATTATGTGACTGAGACAAATGATCAGTGCTTTATAAAATTTTTGATTCCTACTGAGATAGAAATCTCACAACTATTATGCTACCCAAAAATTGTTCGAGAATGTTACTCTAGTTCGGATGAAGAATTGAGTTACAAATGTTCAAGTTTCAACGCTACATTCTTATCGAGAACGAATTTTTTTTATCAAAACGTTTATTGCTACCTTTGTAGACAAAGATCAATCGTATCACAAGAAGAATGGATCGAGCGGTTTAGCGTTTGTCCTGTCGCGTATTATAATCGATTGTTTGGCGATTCTTCTTTAACCATATTACTTGATAGAATGATTCTCACAGCCTACAAAAAGTCTAAGATAGAACAAATGGACGAAGGAAGACGCGTATGCTTTGGGAATAACAATACTCATAAAAAGGTAAATATATACATGTTATGCGTATTAAGTGCTTTGTATGAAAAGAAAAAAATATCTAACGAGGTTTGGGGAATTGATTTTTGTTGAGAATCTGCAGAGACAATTATCATTCCCACAAAAGAGTTAGATATTTTTTTTCATACAATAATCTAAGTACGTACATATATTATAGTTATCTTATAACCTCTATTTCCTTTGTTTATGTCGATGTTTCTAACAGAAATCCAAGTTTTTAAAAATAACGGCATTATCTCATTATTCTAAAAGTATCCATGTTGTATCACAAAAAATATCATTTGCGATGTTATCACTCGGATATTGGTTTGGTTATAAGGTAATAATGGGTGAACAGACAAGAATGATTACACGAATACATTGTCATACACATAAGAAGTCTAAAGAAGAACACATGGATTTAAGAAAACGCCCCTGCTTTCGGAAATACTTAAAATAACGTTGAAATGATTTTCTTTATGTTCCTCAAATAACTATCAAGCTTATGCAACTCAATATTGTTTAATTAATATTGTTTCGTCCATAAGCAGACCATTTTGAAAAGTCTATTTGGATCTTTTTGGCTGAAAGTAGTCAAAAAACAAAACGTGTTTGTTGTGAAATTATGATATACGTACAATATACACAGTTTTGATTTATTTTCCATTGATTCTATATTATTCAACGTCTTCGGGAACGTGGTTGCCTGTAGAGCAAAAAGAAAACATGTGCGAAACGATGCGTCTTAAGGTGGTAGACCCGTAATACTTCCGCAACATTTCGGAACTTGTGATCATTCACAATGTTAATCGAGGTTTCCTAATGAAAAATCATTAGGAAACCTCGGTTAATACTGTTACAGTTCATTACTTTCGAAAAGTTGAGGCACTATATCGGGTCCACTACCTTCGCTAGGTGGCGAAAATAAGACATTCCAAAATAAAACAAGTATATTTTGGGTAAAAGAGGCGAAAAAAAACGTTGTGAAAATACCAATAGTACGGTTTACTCGTAAAAGGAAATTTAGCACTCGAAGTTTGACAAGGACCATTTGTAATAGGGTGGGTATTTCTTACCCCAGAATAGGCCAACAAAATATTTGTTTCGATTCTAAAAAATGATCTGTTTTCTATAACTTATTTCCACTACAACATTTAATAATTGACGAGCCAATGAAGCGGCACGTTACTTTAAACTTGGTAGGGGAATTTATACGGGATATCTTGGAGAGGGAAAGAAATTTGGATTTTAGGAAAAAATATGGAACCTGACATTATAAGACTGTACAAATGCTTGCGTAGGATAGCTGTTGTATTTGGGATCAAGAATAGTTTCTCAGACTTTTAACAAGACTACCAATGGTATCAAAGTGGGATTTGAACCCACCGGTCGACAATTGGCTTACGTCAGCCGCAAAACCATGGGTGGATTGACCAGGATCACATCTGATGGAGTCTGCTTATGTTTAAAACGTGGTGAACTGAATTTAAGTCTCTGGACTTTGGTAGACAGTCCGTTCTCTTCAAGTTACTTTCTACGGGTATTCGATGATAACACCTTGAATTTCTAAATGCCTTGACAAATCTCATTGGAAAAGAATTTCCCTTAATGCAGTACAGAAACCGTCAACAAAGAGCCTCTACGACAATCTGACGACGAGCATTTCAAAATCATTTTAAGAAATAAAGAAGCTCGGCAAAATTAAATAACTTCATCTTTTTTCGAAAATTTCAACTAAACTATTGTGTTCAATTCCTGATGACAGGGGAATCCAGGGGGCCCGTTTTACTAAACGTCTTACGTTAAAATTAATCGTTAGTCAAAATCACAAATCGTCCCTGGTTCCCTAAGATTCTGCCTTGCATCATCTCATTGGAATCGCCTTTGGAAGACGATTCCAATGAGAAGATGCATGGCAGATTCCCGTAATTATTAACTATTGTAGAAGCAACTTTAATTTTTGACTTACGCAAAAAATAATCGCAAGACGTTTAGTAAAACGAGCCGCAGGTGAGTTAAAAATACAAAAATATACGTAGACGCAATTCTTTAAGCTGCTATTTCACAGTTTTTCATAGAAAAAAATACAAGACTTGTTCTGAGATTTGGATGTCAAAAGTCAAAAATTAAAGATGTTTAGTAAAACAGACCCCAGATCTTGGAATAACACCATTATTCGACTTTCCTATATAACAATTTTTGTATCCGTATTCGTTGTGGGTCATGAACATAGGCTTCTGGATCCATGACGACAAGGGTGGGTATAACATTGCAATGAAAAACGGACCTTCAATTCGTTGAAAAAGCATTTAAAGGATATTGAATGAGTGGTCATGGAATACCGAATTTATTAAACGAGGCATTAATACCTACGCCGAGTTTTTATCTGTTTATAGATGACGAGTTTAATAAATTCGGCATTTTATGAGCACAAATTTTATATTCAATTTTATAATATGACCCGAATTTTCGCGAAAAATTGTCAACATTTTTGAAATACAACATTTCAATTTTCCCCGAAACTTATTACGTCGTTTAAAACTGACGTCATAATACATAGAATATGACGACATTTTCGCAGTAACAAAATAGCGTTGCAATTCGCTTTAAGCTCATTTGCATAGTTATTCCACTAGTGTAATAACACCCGTGTAATAACAAAAATATTCAACGGGGTTATTTCACTACCGCGACGTAGGTCATATTTTAAAATGATTTATTTCCGATATACTAATCACATCCTTGATGTGTATGCTCTACTCTGGAATTATTTCCTAGGTTTTGATTTCATTTGAAAATATAACAGGTTGCAATATTTACCTGCAAAGTTAAGCAAACCACAAATCTGAAAGTACAGCTAACAACTTAATGTAGGTCCAAATCCCATCAATAAAGCATTCGAAAGATTTTTAGGTATATCTGAAAAGCCTATCATAGGTCAAAATGCAACTTTATAACCAAAACAAACACTTTTACATCTGAATTAATTCAAATTCCCCGATTTTTTCGAAAATGAGCCTGTGCGTGAGAGTCAAAAAAATTCAAATATGCGCAAAGTAAAGACTCTGACCAGCCCGTGAATCTGAACAGTCTGGCCAGTATCTTCACTATGCATATGGTAGATAGATAAGGTCTCAACGCATCAGTAGACCATCAGGTAACTTTATATTTACAGAATGTGGATGGCTACTCTTATCAACGTACGAGCAATTTGTCAAATGAACATATTTTCATAATCAGAAAAAAATTAGGTCCCTTTCGGTCTCGTGTAAAAATAAAGTGCAATCCTATAATACATGTAGTCCTTATCAAATTTTGTGTAGTATATATGTAAACTCATCTTTATAGAATGGTGAATCTTGGGAGCGAATATTACTGCTGGTCACAAAATTTTTGCATTGATTTAAGGGTCCAGGTTCAAAGCTTGATTCGGAACGTTAGCCCCTGATTGACCTCGAAGTCAATTGCAACAGTTTGCTGTTCTGACTAAACCAGAAACAAAGTTGCACGCAAGTTGCCTTTTTGGAAAAAAACAAGGGTTTACATTATTATTACCAATCTTCGTTCGACTATACAAACAAAACCAAAACTTCGAATATTTGTATCTTATGGTCATTTAGAGATTTCTTTTATCACGGAATTTCTACATATTTCAGAGTTTTCCAAGGCATTTTTCCTCGAATTATTTGACTTTTATTTTCAGTTTCTTCCTGAAGCAGGTTTATTCATTCGAAAACGCAAAGGAACGTACGCCGTGGTACCGAGAAAGACTCGCCACGAGAACGCAGTGCAGCGCAATCCTGCAATCTCCCTGTGATCTGTAAAAATGCTTGTCGCCGTGAAAGTGAGGTGAAAGCTCCGTCTAGTGTGACAGCTCATGAAGTTTTATAATGTTGGAAAGAATAAATGCATTCATTCAGTGAATTTACGGCTCTGGAAAAGCTTTGTCGCATCAATAATGGTTTACACAGATGATTTTCATTTGTTTAAGTGTAAAATCGATTCTTTTTTCATTGAGTGAACGACAAAAGCTATATTTTTACGAGTGGCAAAGCCACAAGTGAAGATATAGCCTTTAATGTTAACTGAATGAAATATCATTTCTATACGCGAAAAACAAATGATTGGCCTTTTTCCTTAATGCAAAAATGAGACAAAATATAAACATCTTAAGACAAACTTATTTAAAGCGCGTCATTTTGCATGTGATTGCTATGTAACGTTCATGATGACGTGACGTTTTGGACACCGCTTATATAACGTCAGATAGGGTGAATTAAACGAAAGCGGGGTATAAGATTTTGATATTTTCACTAGTAACAGTTACCTAACGTTATCTTCGATAACCCTCCGGAAAACGTTAAAGAAATATTAATTCCCTTTACAGGTTTGTCGTCACACTTTGTGCCCAGAAGGTCAATTTCGTGTGAGAGGTAGGTGTCAGTTCCTTGGAGGAAACTGGTATTTACGTGTTCTAAAAGTGCGGATAAACTTAACTCTTGCCAACGCGTCGCAAATATTGACTCTTCAAGATCTTCAGCAAGTCACGGAAGCACAACTGGCATCGCAAAGGAAAGATTTTCTATTCCGACCAGCCCTACAAAACTGGGATATGAATATATACTATAACTTAGACGAAAATGGAAACGCTGTACGGTTTATTTTATCTACACTGGTTATACGTAATCAAGTATTTAAGCCAGACAACCTCATTCAACTAATAGATCGGTGTATTAAAGAACCTTGGATACTTCATATAAACAGTAATTCTTTTCGTTTAAATGCCGACTTCAGTAAATTCCAAACCTATGGCATTGATAGTTCAGCCGAGTACGCCACTAAATTCATTCCCTTTTCTATAAATAGCACCACTAGTAGTATTTTTCCTATATACGCGTGGTCAAAATACAAGTCTGAGGAAGAAGACATCGTTTCTGATGGTCTGTTTATTTCCAAATTGTATTATTGCGATCAAGTTGACCTAAAATATGGCGAATTTTCATCCATGGACGATAGGAAGAGAATTTACATTAAACACAACAACAAATACAGTGGTCTCGCGTTACCTCGAGAGGGCGAAAACTCGAATTCATGCGAAAGCTAGAGCTCGCCTTCCGGTCCAGACGCGTCTTACTCTATTTTCTTGTTGGTTATTACTGCACTTACTCGAACGCGCGATTCCTCGATCGCTCGAGCAGCAATCTCAGTCCCGTGGTCAAATTTTACTGCATTCACTCGAGTTAAGGGGTTCACACCTTTCTGACATCTATTGTTTTGCATCAAAATTAACTTAAAGCGCGTATTTGTTATTTCGGCCCATCGTCAAGAATACCTTAAGGCCTTTTTCACGGGGGATCGACAAGTCAGACAACTTGTTTTCACACCTTTTCGTATGCCACACTTTATCAATCTTAGGGTTGAAATGACGGGAATTTAATGATCAGAAATTAATTTTGAGACTTTGAAACAACAATAAAAAAAAAAAAATACGCATTTTTGTCGAATCAATGTTCATCATCAATTTGAAAGTCTTTCGAAAGCCATCCTCGAGATTAATTCTGCAAATTATTCACCTTTATAACGTAAGATATTGAAGATTGCCTACCGAAACATCATTACTACACTTTTTTCAGCTGTAATTTCAATGTTTCGGTCAACCATCGCAAGTGTTCGGCACCAAAACGTGGTTAAAGAAAAATGCATTGACTTTTAATTGTCTTGAAGGAATTTAGCTCCAAAGAAAACATTGTGAGAAAAGAAGGAATTGCTTGCAACCTCACCTATCTTCTGACTGATAAAACGTCTAAAATTTTGTCATTTAGAAACGGTATCTACGAAAATATTGTAAGGAAGAAAGAATATGCATGATATAATGCCTCTCATTAAAATTGATGAAATGTACAGAGAACAGACACCACTTACAATGACGCCGACGTCTACATCGACTTTTTTGTGTTTTTTCTGCTTTCAATGCTGGCAATTTGACCAAATTAGCAAATAGTTTTAAATCATAAAATCATTTGAACTTATAAAACTATTCCCCTAGGAGTATTTTACATAGGTACTGCATTTTTTGGAGGCAAAATGGGCAAAGGTAAGTTTAATTTGCAGTGAAACGTTTTCATAGAGGACAATTTTGCGTACATGCATTAACTCGAATCATGCGATGACTCGAGCAAATTGGTCGGTCCCCTGTGTGTTCGAGATATCGCGAGACCACTGTATTTGGGAAACGAAGAGTTCAAGCTTTTAAAAGTCGACAGAGTTGCTCGTGTCTGCATCTCTGATATTCAAACTATCCAAAATGGGTATAAAGGTAGTGAGGGTATAATACTAGAGGTCTTTATTATTTTGTTTGCTGTCTTTACACTTTAAAGATACTTCAGCACTGATCTCTATTAAAAATCTATGGTTGTTTATTTCTTCTCCAAGGTAACAGTATCATGATAAAGTAAATACATACAAGAGACTCTCGATAAATGTAAACGGTTCTTGATTAAATGATTGCAAAATTTATATAGAGTTCATTCACCTTGAGGTCGTTAATCTTTGCAGAGGCCCGAGAAGTGGTTTAATGACCGAGTGCGACACAATTATTTGATGTGAATTCGGTGTAAAAATCTGGAAAAGAAACGAATTTTTATCTGAAGTAAGAATCGTGCTATACCATGGATACCATATTTTCTGTTGTTGTTTTCGAGTCCACATTGAATGAGCAAGACATCATTATGACTATTTTTGTTGTTGTTGTTGTTGTCGAGTCCACTTTCGATGAGCAAGACATTGTTGTGACTATGACCAGTCTTTGTATATGCGTAGCGCATTAGTCCAACCGCCCAAATTTATTCATTTTTTTTCTAGATTAATCCAAGGATTTTGAAATACTGCTCTCAATCTTGAGTTTTAGAGCCATTTCAAATGAATTTTTCGAAAAGCGTCAAGGTCAAGGCTCAAATTAAAACGTTAACATTAAGCTTCTTCGTAGCATGTCGCAGGAAATTACAAATTAGCCTGTGCGTGAGATTTTCAACAATCTAAATATGAGCAGGACAAAGACCCTGGCCAGCCTGTGCATCCGCACAGTCTGACAAGAGTCTTTACTTTGACTTTAGTAGATATATAAGGTCTCATAGGTAATTGTAGACGATCTGGTAACTTGTGATTTACAGTTTGTTGCTTTCTATGCTGCTTAGTGTATGAATCTCACCAACATTTCAAATTGATGGAAATGTCACGCACAGGCCAAATCGAGCCAACCCTGATCATAGCCGCTACTTTAATGGATAAATAAAAAAATAATAATCAGCAAGCAATCCTTTCCTGTTTATCATTAAGCAATGTTTGGTTCCGTTTTACTAAATATACTTTTACTATTACGCATTTCTTTAACTTCTTGAATAATCATAAGACCTTTTCACTATTAGTTGTGTTTAGTGACCACTCGAGGAACCACAGTAAAGTAATCAACTTTTGTTAGTAATGCTGCACAGAATATTTTTAAAGCATCAGGGATTTCTTTATCTTGATGAAGAATTTTTTATCGTGTGGCGGGCTAAATTCTCTTTCATGCTGCTGGATATTTGTTTTATCGTACTGCGTACTTTTTCTTACTGTGCTACAGGGAAAACTTTTTAATCAGGAAATTACTTTAATGATGCTGCACCGAATATTTTTATCATTATGCAGAAATCGTTTTATCTTGCTGGGGAAAAGGTTAACGCACATATAAAAGAACGCAAGGATGCACAACGGACAAAGACCCATGAAAAAAGCCCGCTCGACTTCGTCCAGTGGAGCTGAACAGATCAGGCAGCACGGATTTTTTTGATATATGCTACAGGGAAAGGTATCTTACATGCTGCAGGGAAGTTCCTTTTTTTCCGCAGAAAATAAAAAAATATGACGCGGCATAATCTTATCATACAACAGGACAATTTCTTCAATTTCATGTAATAGGGAAAATCTTTTATCATGCTGCAGGAAAAACTTTTTAAACTTGCATGCGGGAAACAAGTTTTATCAGGCCGCAGGGACAATTTTTTACAATGCTGCAGGGACAAAATTTTCATCATGCTGTAGGAATTTTTTATGCTGTGCGGAAAATATTAAGTGGATCAGTTTTTAAAATGTCGCATCGATAAAGTTTTTCCATGCAGTACGGTAATTTTCTAATCATATTTAATATTTTTTATATCCTGCTGCGATTTTTTTCACACTCAAGTTGAATTTTCATAATGCTGCTGCAGTCATTTTTGAATTTCTTTGAATATTGTTGGATTTTTTTATTATGCTGCAGGCTCTTTTAACATGGTGCAAAGAATTTTTTATCATGCTGAAGCAAAAGTGTTTCATCAATCTTCTGCAAGGAAAACTTTTTATCATGCTGCAGGAAATTCGTTTAATTGTTCAGCAGTAAATTGAAAATATCATGCTGTCGGAGATTTTTTTATCATGCTACAGAAAAAAAATCTTTTCATGCAACAGGACCATCTTTTATCATGCTGCTTGGAATTTTTTCGATCGTGCTGTGGAGAATTTTTTTACCATACTATGCAATGCTGCGGAGAAATTGTTTTATCACGTTGCGTTAAATAGTTCACCATGCTGCGTCAATCTTTTTTACTGCTGCTTTTTTTCAAGTTGCAGGAAAGATTTTTTTTATCATCCTGCAAGGAAAATTATTTATCAACAAACAAGCATATTCCTTATCAGCTTGATAGGAAAGTCTTTTTACATGCTGTGGGGAAGTTATTTTATCATACTGAACGGATATTTTATATATCGGTAGGAAAATATTTTTTTGCTTCAAGGAAAATATTGTAATCAAAATAAATAAGCTTTGGTGAAGATTTTTAATCATGCTCTGGAGAACCCTTTTTTTATCTTTCTTCTTGGAAAAAAAATCATACTGCAAGGAAATGTTTTATTATCCTGTAAGGAAAACACTTCATCATACTGCACCGAAATGATTTTATCATGTTACAGTGATTACTTTGTATTATGCTACAGTGAATTTTTAATCATTCTAGGGAAAATCTTTAATCATGCAACTTCGAAATTCTTTTGATCGTGTTGTGCGTATTATTCTATCAAGTTGAAGGGAATATTTATCATGGTGCAGCAAAAAAATAAAAAAATTATGCTGCACAGAAAATAATTGATCATGCTACAGAGAATATTTTAATCATGCTTTGGGGAATTTTATATATCATACCACAAGGAAAAATTTAAATGCTGTAGAGAATATTTTTCATGCCACAAGAAATATTTTCTATCATGTTGCAGGGAAATATTAGTATGCTGTAGGGAATCATTTATCATGCTTAAGGAATTTGTTTTTTATCATCCTGTAATGAAAATCTTAATTGCTGAAGGGATTTTTTTATCATGCCGCGGGGAATATTTTTAATCATGCTGCTTGGAATTATTTTTATTATGCTGCTGGAAAACTTTTATCGAGCTGCATCGAATTTCTTTTTATGCTGAAGGGATCTTTTTTAATCAAGCTCGAATTTTTTTTTTTTTTCATCATGCTGCAGGGAGAGTAATGAATTATGCTGCATCGAATTTCTTTTTCTTGTGTTGCGGGAAAATCTTTTAGGCAGCAGGGAAATTTTCATGCTGAAGTGATTATTCACAATAATGCTTTTGTAAAAAATATCTTGCAGCGATTACCTTTATAAATTATGACAAGGGGAATTTTTTCTATCATGCTGTGGGATTTTTAATGCCGTATTTTTTACCATTCTGCACGAATTATTTTTTTATTTTCTTGCAACAAGAAACTTTTACCATGCTGCCGGAAAAGTTTTACTTTGCTGCCCGGAAAGCTTTTTATCATGATGCGGGAATATTTTTTATTATGCTTCATATGTTGTTTTATTATTATTACTATTATTATTATTATTATTATTATTATTTCATTTTAATCTTCTTTGAGGGAAATTTTCATCATGCGGCAGGATTTTTTTAAGCATGCTGCAACTGAATTTTCTTATCATGTTGTAGGGCAAAATTTTTTATCATGCGACTGGAAATTCTTTTATCATATGACAGCGATATGTTATGATCCTGCTGCAATGAAAATTTATCATCATGCTCCAGGAAAAGATGTTATCATGCCGGAGGAATTAATTTTTATCTTTTTGCTGGAAAAACTTCTATCATACTTCGGGGGAAATAATAAAATGCTGCGAGATAAAAGTTTATCATTCTCCACATATCGTTTTTACCATGCTGCAGGGAAAATATCCTTTCATGCTATGGGCAAAATGAATCATTCAACGGGGATTTTTATTATTCTTTTTAAAGCTTAGATAGTATTTTTCATGCGTCATGGATTCTTAAAATAAAAAATAAAATGCTGCATCTTTTCTTATTCTGTACTGTTGATTTTTTCTCAGGCTGCGTAGAAAATTCTTGCTGAAGGGAAATATTTCATCATGCGGCCGGAAAAAAATGTGAACATACTGCAGCGAAAATTTCTATTATGCTGCAAGGATAATTGTTTATCATGTTTCAGCATTTATTTTTTCATCGTGAAGCGGGGAGAATTTTCATAATGCTGCAGGATTTTTTTTAATCATACTGCAAAAAAAAATTCAATCTACTGCGGGGCAAACCTTTAATAAAAATTCATGGATATTTTTTTATGCGACAAGGTAATGGAATATATTTTTATGCGTCCGTAATTTTTTTAATCATACTGTGGCGGAAGTTTCTATCTTGCAAATGGGGAAAATGTTGAAAGGTTACAGGGAGGAATCTTTTTTATTCTGTCGAGATTATCTTTATCAAACTGCAGGGAATATGTTTAATCATGTTGTGGGCAAAATTTTAACATGCAACTGGAAAAACAATTTATCATACGTCAGGAAGTTTTTCATTATTTTGCTACATATTTTTACATTTACCCCCAAGCAAACGTTTAATCGTGCTATAGGGGGGGGGGGCATTTTATCGCGCAACATGGATTTTTTAATCATAATGCAGCGAAAAAATTTTATCGTGCTTAAGGACACTTTTTTTCCGTGCAAGAAGGAATTTTATTATGCGGCGGTGAAAGCTACTATCATACTTCATGGGGAAATTTGCCACAGGGATAAATTTTAATTACTTCGCACGGACATTTCTTTAATCATGCTTGAGATAAAATATCTTATCATGCTGTCGGAAAATATTTCTCATGACACGAGGAAAAATTAAATAAAGCCTTAAGTTTGGGAAAATCTTGTATGATGCGCCAAGGGATGGTTTTCTTTGCTGCTTTTCATGCTGCAGGGAATATTTCTTACCATGTTACAGGGAAAATTTTTAAGCAGCTTTGCAGCACACTTTGCTAAAGATTCTCGCTATATTGTTAGAAATTTATTCACTATGCTGATGGGGAAAATCGTTAATCAGGCTGCCGAGAATTTTTCTATCACTCGGAGGTGAAAACAATTAAAATGCAGTAATTTTAATCATTCTTTGAATATTATTTTTTCATTCTACATGGAGATATGTTTTGCCATGCCACACGGAATTTGTTTTTGTCAAAAAGAAAATACTTTAACTTGCTGTAGGAAAATAATTTTGTTACGCTGCAGGAAAAACTTTTTACCATGCTGCGGTTAATTTCTTTAAACATGAAGCCAGGAAAATTGTTTATACTTCATTATCTTTTTCACCCTGCTGCAGGAATTTTTTTTAATCTTGCTGCTTCAGAAATTTTGAATAATGCTGATGGGCAAATCTTTCATCATGCTTAGCTATAGAGAACATTTTATCAAGCTGCGGGTCAGATCTTTTATCATGCATCAAGGAAAATTTTTTTCAAGGCTAGGGCAGAAAGTTTTAATTATGCTGCAGTAAAAGTTTTTCGTCAAGCTTCACGAATGCTTTTTTCGGAACGAAGGAGGTTTAATCTTCAAACTGTGATATAGTTTTTTCTTAACATGCTCCAGGGAAAATTTGTTATCATGCCACAGGGAATAAAGTCAATTCCGTGGAAATGAATCTTTTGAATCGTGCTGCAGAGAAACTATTAGTTATACCTCAAGGAAAGTGTTTAAAGCAAATTTTTATCAGGAAGCAGGTTATCTTTTTATCATGCTAGAAGGGAACTTTTTTATCATGCGGAGAAATTCATACCATGCAAGAGGGAAAAATTTTATCATGCGGCAGGACTGGATTTTTAATCATGCTGCAGTAAAAATTGATTATTAGGAAATTTTTTCTCAGGCCGCTGGAAAAAGATTTTATCTAGTAACAGGGAAATTGTTCATCATGCTGCAAGGAAAATTTTTTATCGTGCAACGGGTAAAGTTTTCTATGAAGTTAACACAGGAATAAAGTTAAAACATGCTGCATGGATTTTTTCACCATTCAGGGATTTTCCATCTAAATGTCCAAAATATAGTCCATCATGTTGCAAAAAATGATGCCGGACATATTTCTTGTCAGGCTACAGGGATTTCTTTATCATGCAGCTGGATTTTTTTAAATGCAGTGGTTAGATTTTAATTATGCTGCAGGAAATTTTGTTTCAAGCTGCGGGTAATTTTTTCTATCCTGCTTCAGGCAATGTTTATCATGCAGCAGATTTTTCTATGATACGGCGGAGAATATTTATTAAGCATGATGCAGGCAATATTTTTCTCACGCTGTTAGTATTTTTTTTATTATGCTACATAATATTCTTTTATCATAATGTAGGATTTTTATGCTGAAGGGAAATTTTTTATCATGTTGCAGGGAAATCATTTATCTTGCTACGGGGATTTTTTTATATCGAGCTGCGCGGATTTTTTTCCATTCTGTGCGGACAACTTTTTACAAGCTCCATAAAAAATATTTATTATGCTGCGGGTGAAATTTTCTATCATGCTGTGGCAAGAAAAAAACATTTGGCGTGGAAATATTTTAAATAAAGGCAGAAATAAATTCTAGTCATGCAGTAGGAATATATTTTCATGTTGTGGGAATTTGTCGTCGTTTTAGAGGGGGACATGCTCGGTACGTATTCATGTTGCTGAGAAAGTTTCAATCATGCTGCAGGGATAGTTTTTTCCCATGCTGCGGGAAATATCCTTAACACTGCTTCCGGCATTTGTTTCCTTGATGTGGAGAAAATTTCAATCATGCTGCAGGGATCTTTTTATCTTATCATCTTACAGAGAATTTTTTTCATGCAACAGGAAAAACTTTCGATTTTGATAAAGGAAAGAATTTTAATTATGCTGAAGGAAAATTTTTAACCACGCTGAGGGGCAATTTTTTTAAATAAGCTCTGGTTAAGATGTTTTTATCATGCTGTTCATACTTTTTTTATATTTCTTGTCGGAAAGAAATACTCATGCCGCCTGATGACCTTGAACTTTGCACCAACAGAAAGGCCTTGACCCAGGTAATCATCATGTGAAATATAAAGGCCCTAACACTTACTTTATAAACGTTATGGCCATTGTTTAATTTTTTTTTCAAATTCGACCCTGAAAATGACCTTGACATTGCCTGATTACCTTGAACTGAGTACCAAGAGAAAGTTCTTCCCACAAGAAAAGTGCATGCGAAATATGAATACCCTATCCCATTCCAATTGAATTAAAAAAAAGGTGTTCTTGGAAATTTCGTAGGAAGATTATACATGAGGTTTTAACCAATTAGGCAAATGAATTCCTGAGTTATGATGTCGGACGGACAGACCGGCGATTATATGCTCCCCCCCCCCATTTTTCGGGGAGCATACTAAATGAACATAGAATAGTTCTATACTAACCCCTAGTAATGTTGAATTTTGATATTGCTTGTACACCTGTCGCCCTATTTCTACCTTCAGCGCATGATCAAATATGTATTAATGGGAGGATAATCAGCGGATTGATCTATAGTGAAAATCTGATGCATTAGAAACCCATTTATGGATAAAGCGGGTGGGGAAACTAGCAAAATGTTAAAGATGACAAGACGATGAAAACTGTTTGCAAAATGTACCCTGCTTTGCTTATGCACCTGCGTACAAATCGGGGTTAAGTTAGCAAACAATTTACACCATTTTCTCATCCCAAAAGCAGTATTTGTTACAAAGGTTTAGGTGTTACACTTGACACGAATGACGTGTCAAATCTTGACTACTTGTATGAAAGTCTTCTTTATTAACAGTATTTCTGCATTGTTACACAGAAATAATTTTTAAAAATGTGCAATTTGAATTAAAAACTAAATAGTATATATCAAACAATGTCAATTTTTAGCTTTTTCTAAAGTGATCATCTGCGTTTGAGCGAGCAATGCAGTAAATGCCTCTAAATCCCAATGGGTGCCTTCGTTAGAGTGATATTCATCAGACACTATTTAAGTTTTTAAAGAATTTCGTCGATTTATCACAAATATTTTTTAATAGAATATCAATTTTGTTGTTAAGAAATACCAAATGGGTCTGTGCGTGACATATCCAACAATCTCAAGTAAGCACAAAGCAAATACTCTGGCCAGTCTGTGCAGCTGCACAGCCTGGCTAGAGACTTCTCTCTGTGCTCCGTAGAAAGATAAGGTTTCATAGTGTCTCTAGACAGTCAGGCCATCGTCTCATTACTCTTTGTGGCTGTTTAGACTGCTAAATGTGTGCACTTCACGCACGCGCCAAACAGGTCGAATTTATTAAACTCGGAATTCGAAACTTACAGCCTCGTTTTATATCTGCCCATAACTGACGCGTTAAATCAATTTCTGGACCATTCATTATATACCACTTTAAATCATATCACGTTTGTCTCATATCTTCTGCGTTTCAAAGGTATAAGACATATTCTAAAGTGTCTTTTCTGGTAACTTTGGTGTTTAAGAAATAAATGAATAAATCGTACTTTGCTTTACTTCAGCATATAATATATATACGGTCTGGCGCTAAAAGGTTCTCGCCGAAAGCTTTGTCAGCGCGTTAGACAACCTGTTTTCCATTTTGGGGTCTTTATATGTCCCGTGCCGTCTTCGAAGCCGATTGGAACAAATTTGTTTGGTGAAGGAAGCATATTCGGCCTACATTTCGAAGATAAGATAAACCTGCTTCGACCATTCCGAAGACTTTGTGAGTTAGTCAAACGGCCCATTTGTGCAAAGCTTTCAAGCATCTAAGTGTCTTTATTTCGGCATGACTACTGGCTAGCATAAACAAATTGGTCGTAGATTTTGCATACACGTCAACAACGTAATAATTTACTTATTTGCATGTGGCGTCGTGTGCCGATAATGAACACACTTTATCAACACAATTATTTATTTGTGCTCACACATTTATACCTATTGAAAATATCGTAAATAGTATAACGTATGGGGCCATACTATTTAAAAGATTCAAGGACGATTCATATGGCAGTGCGGGAGTCGAGAAAGATGATGTTATTATTTAAAAATAATTGCAATATGCATGCGCAGAGATGACATCCATGTGAACAGAGTCATTAATAAATGGAGTAAACATGATTCAAAAATACCGCTACGATAAATTATTAGTATAAAAACGCCTTTATTCCATTACAACATACAATTTCGATAAACCAGTGCAATAAACAATATAAAAAAGAACAAAAGTATAAACCCGTGCAAAACACAATATAAAAAAGAACAAAAGTAAATTTAATTTAATCTGAAGAAAGACAAGACTTTTTTTTATAATCGAACAGCTGTGCACTACTTTTCGACGTCATTTGAAATCCAAATGACACTGGCCTGACTTGGGAACAGAAGCATCGAGGTGGAAAGGTAAAAATGGCGTCATTAGTGTCAAAACCGAGGCCGTTCGAATGGGAACCAGCCTAACTTTGATCGATACCGTGTCCCATATGTATGGTAATAATGGTGGTAATTTTTCCAGTGGCGCTAAGTATCTATCCTGAACTATATCTACACCACGTTCATATGTTTGTCCATTTAAGCCAAGAATTTATTTTGAAAATAATTTTCAAAAGATTACATAATCGGTCTCCTGGATTTTTAAGCTCCAGGTAATGTTTGCCCGTCCGTCTATCCATCAATTAAGAAGGAACCAATTCCTCCAGAAATTTGACCAATTTTCACAGAATTGGTCTTTACATGTCAGTCAATTTTTTTGCGTGTGTTTTCGCTTTTCTTCAACGAATGAACACCGGGGTCAAAATGTAGATCAACAGTTCAATTCTTCCTTATGTGCTACAGATCATAATTTGTGCACTTACACTTTCATAATTCCTGATATAGAGAATAACGCGTTTGTGTCTTAAAATATCAATCTTATCTGGTCGATGTTGGGAGAAGTTAACATGACGAGACTTTGTCAAGTCACGATAATTTCTCACTGTCGAGACCAGAAAACATTGATATTTTATACACTTACATGTAATTCTATTTATCATGGAAACTTTGTAGCGCTTAATTATAAACCCTTGGCAAGAGCGCCGCCTATGGGTGCCTACGCTCGGCTGTCGAGTGCTAGATGGTGGGAAAAAATCTAAGTCGAAAAAGGGGCATAATTTGCAAAAAATACATCTAGAGTTATCCACCTTGATAGTATAGGTTGCTCTGTTTTTGGTGAACATAAGTGCAAAGTTTCAAGTGAATGCCTTCTGTAGAACCAGAGATATAACAAAATGTCAAAGTTGTCGCACGACGACGACAACGACGACAACGACACGGAGGCTATAGCAATACCCCGGGTTTTCTCCGAAAACAGCCGAGCTAAAAATCAAGGAAATTCAGGTGAAGGTGTTAGCAAACTGTTTCTAAAATTAGACTACCTGATATCAGGTAATGTTATCAGACAGGGATATCAGGTCAATACAGGCTTCATTACTGGATAAAACAAGAGGATCAGTATGGCCCTAAACCTAAAGGGACAATAAGAATTTCACAAACTGTTTTTGAAGAGGGTTCCTCAAGAAACATTCTTGTAAAGTTTCATTGAAATCAGGCCAGTGGTTCAGGTGGAGATGTCAGTCAAAGATTTCGGGCTCAAAATAAGGCACTCCCTGCCACGCCCATAATTTGCAATCAATTAAAATTTTGAGGTCAATTTTTAAAAAGGGACACCCCAGGAACATTTTGGTAAAGTTTCATTTAAAT
The DNA here is from genome assembly GCA_948146395.1 of Fragum whitleyi. Taxonomy (NCBI): domain Eukaryota; kingdom Metazoa; phylum Mollusca; class Bivalvia; order Cardiida; family Cardiidae; genus Fragum; species Fragum whitleyi. The sequence continues at coordinate 28,119,700 of OX411553.1, forward strand.
CAACCTAGTGGTTCAGGAGAAGATGTCAGTTAAAGATTTCTGGCTCAAAATAAGACCAGCCCTGCAACACATATTATGGGGTCAATCAAAATTTCACGAAGAGGTTTTGAGAAGGGTCACCAAAGGAACATTTTTGTCAAGTTTCTTTGAAATTAGCCAAATGGTTTCTGAGGATAAAATGTTTAAAAATTTCAGGGTCAAACATTGTCCCGCCCTGCCACGCCCATATTTGAGGGTCAGTCAAACTTTCATGAACAAGTTTTGAGAAGGGTCACCCAAGGATCATTTCTGCCAAGTTTGGTTAAAATCGTCTCAATGGTTACTGAGGATAGATGTTTAAAGATTATAGGGTCAAAAACTACCCCGCCCTGCCACGCCCATATTTGGGGGTCAATCATAATTTCACGCACAAGTTTTAAGAAGGGTCACCCAAGAAACTTTTTTGTCAAGTTTTGTTAAAATCCGCCGAATGATAACTGAGGAGAAGATGGTTAAAGATTTCAGGGTAAAAAACTTTCCCGCCCTGCCACGCCCATATTTGGGGGTCAATCAAAAATCCACGAAGTAGTTTTGAGAAGGGTCACCCAAGGAACATTCCGGTCAAGTTTTGGTGAAATCCTTCCATTGGTTACTGAGGAGAAGATGTTAAAAGAATTGTTGACGACTTCCGACGACCGACGCACGACGCACGACGCTCAAAAAAAAAAAAAACTGCTCATGCTCTAGATGCCGTATATCAAACCATTTTAGAATAACCATCTTGTTGATATCTTTTATATGTTAAAATGGGACATTGTTGATATAAGATAAGGTCACTGTATGATATTCATATTGTTTTCATATATGCCGATTTATTAGCTCATCTGCACAAAGAGTGTTCTAGACTAGGTGAGCTTCGGTGGTCACCTTTTGTCCGTTTGTATCGCCCGCCGGGAGACGTCAACATTGCCTTATATCTTCTTAGAAATCGATGGCCAATTTCAACTGAATTTAGCAGAAATGCCCCTTGGGTGATCATTATCAAAACCTCCCTTTTAAATTTTGAATGACAACCAAATATGAACGTGACAGGACGGCTGGTTTTCCTTCTGAAATCTTTAAAGCAGGGTTGTAGGGAAATTACAACCAAACATTGTTATATTTTGATTGACCCCCCCCCCCCCCGAATAAGGGTGTAGCAGGCCTAGGTTTGTTTTGACTATTATATCTGTAATGGATATCATTCTCTAAATCTAATTTCCCACAGACTTGGCACGAATGTACCAAGGGAGCTTAACCTCTAATTTCCTTGTTAAATTGTGATTGGCATCAAAATCTGGGCCTGCTTGAGCGGTACTGTTTCTACTTCCCCAGAACCAGCCTACAGTTAATCACATCGCGTAATTAGCACTCATCATTCGGAACATCACACAGCCATTTCCGTAAACTGCAACAGACCCCGGATGTATATAAGGAGGATTGGTATGTAACAAAATTGTGCATTTTATTAGGCGGAAATAGTTTAAGAAAAACTAGCGCGGAAACAACCGGCGCTATGTTTATACTTTTATCTCTTACTGTAAATAACGGTTGAAAATACTTAGTTTTTGACAATGACCAATCATTCTCAAAAATTAAGATTTTTCAGTCGTTGTTTAAGAATCTAAAGATAATTATATGAGGCTCCGATGATTTCACGTCTGTGACTGAAAATAGTAGCGTTGGCGACGTCGAATGTTTTCACTCAAAGATTCGAGGGCTAACGCCATTTTAACTGACGTCATCTCTTCGTACTCCGAACCTACTGTTTCCTTGCCTGGTCGTACAATTAACTTGGACAGATGTTTGCGTATATGGTATGTACGACAAACCAAGGTAAACAATAGAGTTTACTTTGTAAAGAGTACGATATCACAATATCTAACTACGCTGAACTACATTCAGACTGCGGCAGAAAGTTGGTTTTTGCCGTATGAATTTTTAACATACACAAGATTTGTGCGGCCACTACGATAGATAAATACGGTAGAAGAACGTTCACACCATGGATGAATAGGTATAACTACGCAGTGTATGGTAGGGTACGTTGTAGTATGATAATCTATCACTACGTTGAAATAAAGTTTACAACGTGACATGTGACCGCCATTTTATTACGACGTACTTTTCCCTACCTAACCGTGCACTAAAATCAGACACACGTATTGCAACGTAGGTGAAACGTTTGTTCCAACCTTAGTTAACCGTAGTATCGGAGACAAACGTTTAAGATATTATAGCGTGTTACTACGGTTAATAAAGGTCAGATTTACGGATCAACAGGGTTAAACTACTGTGAAAATACGGTCAAATTGGGGGAAAAATAACGAACTAAACCGTGAACAGACTTTTGAACATTTTTTGCAATACCCAAGGCACTACGGTCAAACTCACAAATTCGCACTATTTTATACACCACGTGTTAACACGACTTTCTTCGACAAACTACGCAGTATACGCCAAGTTACGTAAATTTTTCAGCTAACTTTATTGATTCATAACTACGACCAACTGCGTAATTAACGTTATAATGTGACCAAGCCTTTAACAGAAGTTATCCTGTGACAACCACATAGTTCGTTGCTTTTTTCCATGAAACTAGTCATAATTAGCTTCTCCTACAACGGAAACAAATATGTAACCAAAAAGCATATTAACACTTCCGATACCGATGCTGCTCACGACCTTTTCCTGTTGTGTAAAATTTGGCAATGAATAAAATAAGTCTACAAAGACCTTGAGGCTGATCTTAACCTATACTATCTTTTTTCTATGAATTAATATTTTTAAAACTTAAGTGAGACTTATTGGGAGCAAAAAAAATGCATATACAGTCCCTGGAAAAAGTACCAGGCTGAGTTTTCACCCAAGTTTTCGGCTGTCATGGGAGTGTCATTATCAACCAATTGAAGTAATTAACACCTTCACTGGCATCAGTGCTTAGGAATTTGACCTGTAGTTTATACTGCCATTAAACCGATTCACTAAACACTGGTACCAAATAAAACCTATAAATCAAACTATGCTGGCCTGAGTTCTGCAGAAAAAGCTTGGGTTTCCTGCATTGATTATTTCTCAATTTTTATTTAAAGGAGAATAAAATATATCATTATGGGCCTGACTTTTATATCAGTTGAAAATTTATGAAAATCGAGACTCATTTCAGCCCATACAATTTTACCGTTTTACTATTACTTGCTGTTTTAAATTACTTTTTATACTTACACGATTTTTTTATAAAGTTATCAGCAGTATTTTGAAATGTTTGAATTTTGGATTGACAATTTTGCAGAGAGCAACATCAAACCTGAAATAGGTTCAAGGTTAACTTGCACTCGTTTCCATATTGAAACACCTTGAAACACGTGATAGAAAGCTTCACTATATACATGTATCATGAATACTATTTAAGAAGTGTTCGCAAGGGGTTTGGTTGGTTTAAACCTATTCATTTTTCATCGATTAAACTATGATTCTGCTTCTTAGAAAATTCACCAGTATTCGTGCCAGATGTGTTTGCACGGGATTTGTTATCATGGACACAGAGTAATGGTAAAGTTTAATATAACAATACCAGCTAGAGCTTGTAACGGAAAAAGAAAGCTTTTTGGGGGAATAACAAGGAAAAAGAAATCAAATCTCCCTAACACTTTGTTCTCTTGTATATGTTCACATAAAATTGTTTAATTACATTTTGTCTTCTGACAAAAAAGTTGGTTTTCACAGGATCACTGATGTTGATCAAATATTGTACCATTTAAGTTTTAGCTGATCTTTGATCTATCTGAAAATTTCTTTCAAAAAGCACAACTAATCAAGTGTGCCAAATTATTTCAAAATTGTTCTTGAGATGTTGAAAAAAAATCTTCTGAACAAAATTAGACAGACAACCAGACACACATACACCGATCTGTTATTATGATAACTATGTCTCTCTCACTGCCAGGATTCGTAGAAACTTTTTTTACTGTGATTCATTTCCATCTTCAGACTGCAAGGCAACCGCCATAACAAAATTGGTTATGTTATTGTCAATCCAAGATGTCATGGGTTCGATCCCCAGAAGCTACACAATTTCCTAACCGACATTCCTCTCCCACAAATGGGTGAATAATTATAAATTTGGGGCTAGGAAAAACTAGTTATGGTGCGAGAAATACCGTGAATTCATTGTAATGTGCTCCTGCCCTCGCAATTTGTCATAAGCATTGTTAAAAGAGGCGTAAAACCTAAATGCAAACAGACTGACTTCAAATTATTGGGTATTTCAAAAATCAAAGATAGTTGATGATACACTTGACTATGGGTGATAGAATGTTTATAACATTCAAAGGATATAATTCTCACAAAAGTTCATTTACTATATAATGCAGAGGGAAAAAAAATAAATTAAACTAAAGCTGTTGCAAAGAGGACTAATACCCCCACCAGCGCTTTGTCAAAATATAAGTGCTATTAGATCAGGATGTGTTTGTAACACATATTGAGAATTCAAGTAATATGCTGGTGATTGATTATAGGTCACTTGGTTCTTAAGTTAGAATCTGGAAACGAAAACGTCTAACAATGATTTATTAAATAATAACTGTGACCCTGACATTTGACCTATGTGATTCAAAAGCTATTGAGCACTTCCTTTGGTCATAAGCAGCATTTACATGAAGTTTCATGATTCTAGGTCGCTTTGCTCTTTTAGTAAGAGTCCGAAAACGAAAAAAGCCAACGGAAAGGCAGAGGGACAGACCAACAGAATCGTGAAACCAATATACCCCTCCCTCTACTTTGTAGATGGGGGTAAAATATTAAATCGCTTGCAACTTTCAATTTCATCCTTTCCTACTATGTATTCATGTGTTGCAATGTTTTCTCATTAGTACCTTTGTCTCAAATTCAAATTCATTCAAACAAGAGAAAGGGTAGATCAATGGTACGTTCTTTATCAATTAATAAAGGGCAATAACTAAAAATAATAACTGCTCTGGACAAAAGCTGTCTATGGAATTTCTTTGTAGATATCACATACCGTCATGGTATTGTGGCTGATCTGGGTATCATTTAGAAGAAGATGTTGAATCTCTTGAAATATACTGTTACATATTTGATAGTTATTTGCATATGCAAAAAAGTCATGTATAATGCTTTGAGCATTAAAATCCGCCTGATCATTGATTGTCTTTACACACTTTCCTTTTCATTTGAGCTAGCCAAATATATAACTGCTCTTCAAACCTTGTTCGTGTGGTTTAATATGTTTTTTTTTAAGAATTGTACAAAACCATTGAAAATTATAAGACGATCTCTATGTTCATCCGAATGAATCGTAAGACCTCTCAGAGTCACTTGTTTAAACTCCATCGTTGAGATCTATTATCCACTGCTGATTAACTGAAGTGCAAAGTGAAAACAAATATTCTTTTCTTTTCAAATTTGATATTGCTTTTATATTATTGGTTATTTTTGCTCTTAAAATTACTAAAATTTAGTAAATACAGCTTGATATAAGCTTTGATTACCATTTCAGGAAATTTAAATATCATTTATGCTCTAATATAATTGTATCCCAAAACCTATCGTTTTTTTGTCAACATTAGCAATGTACAACCACCCCTTCAGGAAGCATTTGGTGATTGGTATTACTATATATAATGTATATTTTTATCTATCGGTAGTTTTGGAGTTTAACAATTTGATGGTGGCAAATTTGCCCAAAATGCCAATCTAGGTTTTTACTGACATGATCTATTATATAAAAAGGAGTTTGAAGGAAAATACAAAATTTACATATTTAAGGTACAGGACCCGTAAAAGTTCCGAAATGTTTCAGAAGTAATGAGCTTTAATAGTCTAAACCGAGGTTTACTAATGATTTTCATTAGGACACATCGGTCAACATATTGCAAGTTCATGGTTGCTGAAATGTTGCGGATCTATTACGGTTCCAATACCTTAATTCAATTTAATAACTCAAGGATATAAATAGTTTGTATATGTGTGTATGTGTGTGGTGTGGTGCGTGTGTGTGTATGTGTGCGTGTGTGTGTGCATGTATGCATGTGTGTGTGTCTGTTTGTAGAAATTTAGCAAACTGACTTTTCTTCATATTGCTCTCCATACAAATTTACAAAAAAAATATTGTTAACACGAGTTCATAACTATGCAAAAAAACTAAAAGATTTAACCTACTTAATGAAAGCTGGAGTTACAAGGTTTAAGTCATCTATGGACAATTTATATTTCAATATATTGACTTTATTATAGGTAAATAAAGTTTCAATTATACCCAAAGTAATATTATAAATCACTATTCTGTCTTTTCACATTAGATATGAATCAAATTTCAATTGTGAGAATTAAAAAAAAATCGTTAAACTACTGGTTCTAAAATGTGAACTGGGTATGATGAGAATAATTTGGTATCTCAGACCTCATGTAAACAGATGGAAACTAATGGCCTACTAATTGGTGTGAGATGACCATGCCAGCACTGCCTATTTCAAGATTTATTTGACAGGTAACAGTTTTAATGACTTGAAGTGTGAGCTAAATTTTAGCAGTCTGTGGTACTTTTTCCAGCGACTGTATAATTTCAAATTAAATTCAAAATCAGCAGGATGAGGAATAAAACTACAAAATACAGACTGTCGTAATGTAGGGAAACTCCATGACCATCTGCAGATGGGTTAGGACCTTATCTACCTGCAGAGTGTTTCGCAAGGTCTCGGACGCATGTGTTTAATATGCAGCAATGTTGCCCTCACGATAATGTTTTTGTTTTGCTTCTATGAAAGCTTGATAGCTCTCCAGACTAATATGAGTAGTTTGTGATTTATGCACAGATAGAAATTAGATAAAACTTCTTTGTTTTTGAAATTGTTTTTCAATTGAATTTGAATTGAATTTTGATAAGAACACTAAAGTTAATTTGTTTTTGATTTTGCATTACGATAAAGGCCAGAAAAATAAATGAAAATAAATTGTCTTGATTTTTCATTTGATAATTATAATTGAAGTACAATGCTTTAGATTTTGTATTTGATAATGACTATAGAACCGAAAACCGTCGGAAAGCTGACTTATACCCAAAGAAGTTCTTATCATATATACAGTTAACAACATCGTGAAATTGACAAGGTGAATGATTTGGAAATAATTTGGAAAGAAATTAAATGAGTGCGTTCAGTGAGTTTTGAGTGAAATTAAAGAGTAGAACCCCATTGTCGTAGCATATGCCCATTCGTGCGATGCCCTAAAAAACACATGGCGTCGGTTAAATTGCACATCCAAAATACGTTTATCTTTTACTTACAGTGAAGAACGTCTTAAAATTGACAAGGTAAATGATTCTGGAATGATTTTTAAATGAAATTGGACGAAAGGAGCGAGTTTTGAATGAATTTAAACGGAGGTAATCAAATATGGCTAATTTTGTTCAGGATGAACGAAATTAATGATATCTGTTACCTCCCTTTGATAAAATATGCATACAAGTTCTATAAATATCTTCTGTTTGTTCAAAAACCAATCAGAAGCTTACAATTTCATTTATGTCAGTGATTTCGTCCTCATTTTTACTAGCTTTTCTTATTTTGAATGTATTTCGTGATTACCTTTTGAAAAGATTTTCGAGCGATTTTTAATTATTTGGAATTAATGGAAAGAGCGCAGTGTGATCGATTTAGAATAATTTTAATCTGAATAAGAGTCAATTTTACGATGTTCTTAACAGTAAAACGTATCATAAAAAGTTCACAAATTCTTTAGATGGGTAAAAAGAAGGCTACTGGAAACAGATGCATGTTTTTTTTTTTTTGTTGTTGTTGTTGTTTTGTTTCTTTAGACCTAAATTTAGAAAGGGGCAACATTCAAACAAGCAATCGGGAAGGCTCTGCGATTCCCTGAATAGATCTCAGTAATAATAACGGTGACGCAATGAAAGCGCAATGTGGGTATTTGTGACGTCAAATGATTCATCGTTCACGCAAAAGATAACTTTGAGTTATACAAGATCAACGAAAATTAAATTAAAATCAGACTAAATCGTTATTTGATAACAAAACACGTTTCACTGCAATGTGTTACTAAATTATAACATGCCAAAGAGATGTCCATTGGCTATCGTAAGGCATTAAAAAACCCTTGCTTTTCTTCAATTTTATTGATTGAAGTACCACGGGAAACAGACTTGCCTAAAATTTACTCAAAATTACTACGCTTATGCCACTCTTTAGTTTACGGAAATGCCCGAGTGATGTTCCGATCGTCAAACAACATTTGCAATCGGGAACCTTCGGAGATTCTACGGAATCGACCTCGGGAATAATACGGGCGCAGCCATGAAAGCGCGTCATTTCGCACGTGGGTTTATATGATGTCACAAACATAAAAGATCCCGCTAAGGATGACGTTGCAAAAAAACAAAATCAACGAAGGAAGAATAAGGGGCATATCATAATTTGATAACAAAATGCAGTGTCTTGTCATCAAATTATTACATGCCCAAAAGATCTCGAAAGACGATCGGAAAGAATTAACAAAATGTGATTTTCTTTATGCGTATTAACCGAAGTACCACCAGGAGCCGAATTACCTAAAAAATGGCCCAAAATTACTACACTTACGTCCGAGGTACTTTTCAAGTTACGGAAAAGTCCGAGCGATGTTCGTGGAGATGATGTTAAATTATGCCCCCTAAGATAGGACCAAAGAAATATTGCAAAGACCCATTTTTCACATTTTAAGAAAGGTTCATGGTTCATGCAGATTTACTATTCATATAGATAGAGGAATGTTTGTTTTGTTTCTGTGTGAGTTTAAAATCACCTTTATAATAAAGCTTTTGTCGTTTGCAAAATGAAAGATTTATCCGTTCTCAATCTTAAAAGAAAAACAAACTTTAATTATTTTTTTCAATACAAAACTAAGATGAACTATGAAATCTTTGGACAAAATTAGTTAAAGAGTGTCATTTTGCGCGTGGTGTCAAGGAAACGTTCATTCGGAACACCACTCGGCCAATCTCACAATCAACCTTGGATGTACCGTATGACTATTTTTAAAAAAATTACGGGAAAACCTCTCGATGGAAAAACTCGATGAAGTCAGTTAAAATGGCGTAGCCCTCGAAACTGTTAGTGAAAACATTCGACGTCGCCAACGCTACTCGTTTAAGTGTCCTAATGTAAATATTGTTAGATTCTTAAATAACGGCTGAAAAAATCATATTTTTTGAGAATGATTCGTCATTCTCAAAAATTAAGATTTTCAGCCGTTATCTACTGCAAAAGATATAGATCTACAGTGCTATTTTTCTTAAACTGTTTCCGCCTAACAAAATGCACTATTTTGCAAGATATGTTATAGGTCAAACATCGTGAAATGATCGAAAACAGGTAATAAGTTTTTGATAATTTTACTACTATGCAGGAGATTATCACTAACGATTGATAATCTATGGTTATGTCTCAATATTTTAGCACTAAAGAAAGTATTTTCTTTTCAATACCGTATATTGCAATAGAACTAAGAGTAAAATATCGAGGAAAAAGTTAAGTATTTAGAGGATATTGAATGAGTGGTCATTGAATACAAAATTTATTAAACGAGTGACCTATAAACAGATAAAAACGAGGCCGCGCTATTTATAATGTGACCTGTAAAATTTCGACAAATCAAAGAAATTCCGGAAATTTATCGATTCAAGATGTTCCGCGAAAACAACGCCGCTTGCGAAATGATGTCGGCAAATGGTTATGACGTCCTTTTCAAAACTAAAATGTAACACAGCATTTCGTTCTTAGCTCATTTGCAAAGTTATTCCACTATTGTTTTTACTCTCGTGTAGTATTAGAAATATTCAGCGTGTAAATTAAAAAAAAATGTTTAGCGGGGTTATATCACACTCGGGAAGTAGGTCATATTATAAATTGGAAATATGGCACAACAATTACATCTTAATAAGCATAAGCTAAAATTTGTCACTATTTTCAGCTACCTGAACTTAATAGGTGAAACCCAATGAGTAATTTCGAACATAATTTTTGGCCTGGTTTAGCAGGCCATAGGAAACAATCCTGTATCATGGAAATTACCTAGGAAAGATATAATCGGGTCAAAGACCGAACAACGTGTGTACTACGTACCTTTTTTCTGCTCATGCGCGCGCAAAAACTAGGTCTAGTATACGTCATCAATTTTTGTGCGACACGGAGCACTTTGTGTGTTCAACGAAGTGCTTGAATATCACTACGCTGTGCTAAAATCAAAATACTGATACTTCTGAAGGCGAGGGAACTAAATAGACGAAACAACACACGAGGTCATTTTTCTAGAATGTAACCTTGATATTCACCTTGCCCTAATCATGTACACCAGATATTTTCTTACTCATGACTGCCAAAATCACTGCTGTTTTAAAAATACATAGCTTTTATATTTGATTTTGACGGATGACCTTGTCAATAGGGAAACAAAGAAGATGCTGCTAACTAACTCTTTCTCCTTTGTCCTAATATTATCTACCCCTTCTGCTAATTTGCCCATATATTGTATCTAATCCGCAACCCTTTACTATTTGGACCTGTCTACACATTTGTTGTTTTGTAATGGATTAATCTAAATTAGAAAAATGTAAAAGCCTTGTCCCATCCTTAAACCCTTAAACAGACGACAAAGTTTTAGACTTGGCCAACACGGAACAGGTTACAGACAATAAATCAACATGAATGTAATTTGATATATATCTAGGGTAGAAATTAAAAAATAAAGGGGTATTAGTGTTGGTTGGACCATATTGTGCGAAAGGAAGTAATTTACCATATCAATTTCTTGTGTTCCTTCCCACAGTAAGATTCAACTTCATTATGGAATTCAATTCAATGTAAAAGAAGAATCCGACGAGCTTGTGCACCTAGAAAAACTGCATTACTACGATTGTAAGACGGAGTGATCGAATGGATAAATTGACTGACTAGTAGGAAACCAATCAACTCAACTAAAATTATAAAAATGCGAGTTGCGCCTGTCTGCAAATCGGTATCGGGCGTAGTAATCTAACCTTGGGAATTAGTTGTTTTTGGCGGACTCAGTGCTATATACCTTTCGACATTTGTTCCTTTGAAGTGAGTTTGGAATGTGGCTTACGATCACTATAGGTAAATGGAACCATTGGTTTCCCTCGCCTAAAAAGCCTTGCTAAAAAAAAAATAAAAAAAATTCGAGTGCATTCCTTCAAATGTCACCTTGCCTCTTTATTAACCAGGCCTTTAACGCTTTTAGTGCTCTGATTCGAGATGGCATTTTCCTAATTTGTAACTAATATGCAAATTAGATAAGTTGCATGTTCAACTACCACATGAAAGGTCCGAGTTAAATCTTTTATCTGGTACAATTATTGTTTGGCTGTCAATCAATTGGTCGTAAATTCGAAACCCTGCTCGGCCAACATTCATATGTCATCCACCAATGGGTTGATAATCGTAGAGATATATGGGATAGTAGCTGTCGGCTAGGAAAGGATGTAATGGTGATATTGGTGTAAGACAAATCAGGAATCAATTATTAGGTACTCCAGTCTCTGCGGTATAACTTAAATATTGTTGATATCGTTGAAACGGCGTTAAACCGCAATCACTCAAAAATTAACAGACCTAAGAGGGAAGAGCAGCTGGTGGCTCAAATTTAATGGTCTGTTTGCACTGGTGTGAAAAACGACATGATACCATGGGTAGGTACACAAGGCTCCGCAATCGACGTAAGCCCCCCCCCCCCCCCCCGTACAAACAGATAAGAGATTTTTCTGTAAACGCCAGTATCGCAAACAGGGATAAGCGTTCATGGAAGCCATTTTTTTTCACGTGGGATTAACCATTTCTTTATTCAATGGCTTTTTTTTGCGGATAGCCGCCGTCATAGCGCAGTTGGTAGCGCGTCGGACTGTCAATCTAGAGGTCCCGGGTTCGATCCCCGACGGCGGCACTCATTCTTTCCGACTATTTGTCTCTCACCAATGGGTTGATAATCGTAGACCTATGTGAGATAGTAGCTGGAGGCTAGGAAAGAATGTGGTGGTTGTACTGGTGAGGGAAATACCAGGAAACCATTGTTAGGTGCTCCAGCCGCCGCGATATAACTGAAATAATGTTGAAAGCGGCGTTAAACTCCATTCAATCAATTTTTTGCGGATGGGGCACATTTTTATTTAGGAGGGGCGACAATATGAAAATTTGTCCTAGGCTGTAAGGTTTCCCTCGCCCCTGGGCTATATTTAATGACGTAGGCATATTTTAGATGAAACAATATTCCATCCTTTGGGACATGTTTTGCTGACTTCAGAAATCCGTTTAACTTGACTCTTCACCCACAATAAGGGACCTGAAAATAAAACGCAAAAATCAAATGAAATCATTTTATTATTCAAGGAAATATTCAAACACTTACCAAATAAAAAGAAACTCCAGTTAACCGATTAATACCGACACGAGCAACGTATTCTCTGTTTTACAAAGTCTTGGCCGTGACACTGCGTGAAATGAATGGCTCTATGATTCGTCGGTATTGCTTTCAAACCTCGTAACTATTACTTCTTAAACAAGCTGTATTTACAAATTCACCCAAAGCCCTACGAATTTCTACTAACAAACGAAAAACCTGTATGTTGCCAAGCACAAATAACGCATTTGAACATTTTTTTCTCTTATCTTTGACCCACTCGTCTGTTTTTTTTTTATTTAAAAAAGGTAGGCGTTTGTGTGTTCATTATGAGACTTTGAATCCGAACTAAAATTATGTTTTTGGATAGAACTGCATATAAGGTTGACAAAACACGCAAAAGTGTGTATAAATGCAAAAATTGATATTTTCATCAAGTTATTGGAGTATTTATTTTTTTCATTTGAAAGAATAAGAGAATTCAGAGAAAACGACAAGCAGGAACATTTTTTTTTGTGTATTACCTCCCTTTATTTTAACAAATTAGTCAAAATATGAAAAAACAAACATACAAAAAAAAAAAAACAAAAAAAAAAAAAAAAAAAAAAAAAAAAGGGAAGACCGCGTGACCCCTTTTTTCATATCAAAATATCTATCATTCTGTAACAAATTTATGATGAGAGTATAAGAAAAAGTTAAATAGTATGACTGTTCTTATTTTACTGTAAAGCATGTGTTAGGGGCCCTCACTGCCAAATGAAAAATACTTCTATTAATCACCGAATAAAGATGTGATATTTTTGTTTTGTTTCATTAAAATTCATATGGCGTAACAATTTAGTGGAATGGTTGTCGTTTTTAATCAAACCATAGATTAATGGCAGGCAGAATGTTAATTTATCCAAAAATAAAAAAAAACTTCAAATCAGGGGGTGTAATTTTCACGGAAATTCAAAGGTAAGAACTCAAGGGTACTAAATGTTTTGGGTACCGATGTTTTGTAAAATTCGCTTTGTAAAGCTGTGCAAACATTTTTGCTCGAATTCAACGTCGCGTCGAAATCACATATGATAATTTTATGCAAATTTCCGAGCAATTTTGTTCTCTAAAAAATTTCAAAATATGTAGTATTTAAAATTGATAACTTGGTAAATTTATTAATAAAAAGATAAAAGATGATTTACATTTATGTGAAATTTTTCGCAATTTTGAAACATGCCTTGATTACTTTACTCCTATTGTGACCATTGACCTTTCAGCATGACCTTAGCCTTCGAACTATAGACATTGAACATTGCTAGATGACGGTTTATAATTTTACCAAGATATTTTTATATCAACCTATAAAATCCAGCGTAAGGTATAGAGTATAGTTTTATCATTATTTTGACCGTTCAATAAGACCTTGATATTCGACTTGCAAGTCAACATTTCCCTACCCAATGATTAACAATTGTGCCAAGTTATTTTTTATCTAATCTGTTAATGCCAGAGAAATCAACCGCTTGCATCTTGTTTGATTAATGTGGATAGCATGTTAATTACCTTCTTTCCCTTTGAACTCGTTAAAATGTTAACATAGACGTAACGGCAAAAGTTACCGTTCACAAAAATATGCGATGCGTTTTCATATGAAACAATTTTATTCGCTAATAACAAGTATTTGCACATTCAAATTTTGGCATCAAATAAAAGTCTTTGAAAGTGGACTACTTTGATATGCCTTAAATTAATTGCAAACAAAAGAAAGGCTATGTGATGGTCAAAAGAACCAAAAGTATACACCAGAAATGACGCCGCCAGATGTAACAAATAACGCCAAAGCATTTCACTAAACTTGTAATACCATAAAGAACAAATGCGTGAGAGGTGAGAACATATGCCATGTTACAAGAATTATGCCTCATGGGATATTGTGCCACATGGGATAAACCCGTATGATTAATTAAACAAAATATGGCAACCGCAAAAGAAAAATGGTCAGTAGCGTCAGATTGCTAAAAAGAGGGTCGGATTTTTATGTGTGTGTGTGTGTGGTTTTTTTTAAGTCAATTTTTCAAAATCGCATTAACTCATTCTTTAGAATGGATTAATTAAACATGATTTTTGAAAAAAACGTCTAAATCCAAATAAATTCAATTATATTTGTTTCAAGTTAAGCTTGATCTTATGAGATTACTATTGTGTTCATTCAGTCTTAGAATTTACCCACTTTATGCGAAAAACTTCATAAAGATACCGGTGATATTTTTCATGCATATTCTTATATCGTTAACATATTCTTAATTAAACTACATTTTCAAAATATATCTGGTACATATTCCGCAAAGAAGCATTCACAATATTTCTTCAACCTCGTATTGATGGTCTTAAAATTGTCCCACTGACGCGTCTTTTCGATGTCTGAACGTCCGGTCATTCTGTAATGATTTCTAAAATATTTCTCGTTCAAAGAGCTAGAACAAAATCTCGCATACAAGTTCAACTTTCATTCATTCTACCATAATAAGTTGATTCGTCGTTGCCTGATTAGAAACTTTTATGGTTTCGACTCGGATACAGTTTCGCTTCGGTTCGGATTTTTGATTTCAGTAGTTTCCGTCTTTTGAACTCGCAAATAGGTTATATAGGCCCCTATTGAAGTTTATCTTATTCATATTTCTGAAACATGCTTTTTTTTTACATCAAGTGGATTGCATGTTATTGTTTATTTTACAATTGAGCGACGGAATATGAACTATTTTCATCGCTTTTACTTGAAAATCACCAATTATACATCATTTATAACCGGACGTCATTTGTTACAGTCGTGACAGCAAACATTTGCCGTTATGTCTCAACATGTCAAATAAAAAAAGGTGCAGTCATTTTTTCATCTGTAAAAATCCTGTAATCAAAGAACCAGAATTCAACACCTTTTGTCTAATTTAGGGGTAAAAAGGAAGTTTTATTTTAAAGATATCATAACAAAATAATAAGAGCCTGTGCTTGAGATTTCCAACAATTTCATAGATGTACAAAGCAAAAACTCTGACCAGCCTGTGCATCCGCACAGTCTGTCCAGAGTCTTTACTGTGCCTTAAGTAGAAAGATAAGGTCTCAAAGTATTGGTAAACCACCAGGTAACATTCCATTTACAGTAGGTGGCTGTCTAAGCTGCTCAATGTTTTCACCTCGCCAACATTTCAAGTTGTTGGAATTGTCAAGCGCAATCTCATGTTGTCTTAATTAATTCAAAATTAAGTTTTTGTTACAAAGTAAAGGATGTTCGTGTTCACATATCTGATGAAATATTATTGTCCTTCGACGAGATAAGTCGGATTTTGTGATCTAAAATAATACGGTTACCATGGAAACTACTTTTAAAGATTAAATCTAGAACGTAAACATATCGTGTTTAATTCCATTTTTGTACATAAAAAAAGTTAAAAAAAAAAAAAAAAAAAAAAAAAAAAAAGAATATTCTTTGAAAGGAATTTGTTTTCCTAACACAACTGAAATGTCCTTAAATTCGAGAATCTTAATGGTTCATCGCAAAGATAGGATGAAAATAATATATATAATACGTACTAAGTGTTTTCAATGAAATAAAATATCTAACGTTTTTGCGGGAATTGATTATTTTCAATGCGCTGTCGAGACAATTATCAATTCCAACAACCATGTTAGATATATTTTCATACAATACACGAAGAATATATATATATATATTCTAACCTGTAGCTGCATTTTTTCGTCGATGTTTCTAACCGAAAGGCCAGGTTTTTTTTAAATAATCACATTTTGTCATTATTCTGAAAATATTTATTTGATATCATAAAAAATATGGGATATTATCACAGCGATATTTGAATAGTTATAATATAAAATGTCGACTTGGTGTTCATCAAATACCAATTCTTTTGAATTAGTCATCTTAACAAATAAAGTCTCCGACAAAGTCTCGTTATATCTCTTTATTGGTGATTCTTAGATAAATTTGGAATTTCGCAGTCATGCATTCGACGTCCTCTAATTCCTCACACAACTTTCTTCTGTTTTTTTTATAAATAGAAATAGACTTATAACTTGCTAATAAGTTTTATACTGATTAAAACAATTTTCTTTAAATGATTGAAACCGTTCAATGTCTCTGTTAGATTCAGATAGATAAAGTAAATTACTTTCATTGTTTCTCTTTAAACGTTCCTTTTATGATTCATACAATGATCCGTAGATAAAGAATTAAAAAATAACTTTCCAATTGTGAGTTAAAAACAACAACACGAGTACCTGTTTTAAATATCCAGCGACTATTTTATTCAATTTAACTTTTAGTGTGGTTAAAAAAATGACGCAGTTGAAATGTTATTTAGAGGCTTTTCAAAATGAGCTAAAACGATTAATTTCTGAGCCAAACTGTCATTTAACAAATTTTATCAAAATGAGCACAATTAAATTTTAAAAAGTGAAAAGTCATCGTTCTGATGTAATGTCAAAATAAATTTCAAAGCTTCAAGCTATTCGACTTTCAAAGTTTTCCATTTAAATTCTAAACAAATTGTAAATTTACGCTTATTTAGTCCTTGAACCTTAATTTATGTTTTTGAACTTAAAATAATCACATCAATCGTTTTTTAATCAAACACATGCTAATGTTTAAGTATACATATTTCAAATCCTATTGAAATCTGCTTGCAGCTGCCCATAAATAAGATTTTTTCATAAAATTCTTCATATACAGGGACAGATAATTAAAACAATGGATGAACATGCGCTCAATCCAGCCCCAGTAAAAGCAGACATTAAAATAAACAAAATAAATTACAAACCATATTCCTTAATATAAATTTTCTTGAATTCTGTTTTGGCATAATCACCGGATTTATGAACTGTCCCATATGCAAAAAATACATGGTTACAAAAAGTGAAAATTATCTTCTTCTCTTGGACTCATACCCATGCATGGTTTGCCCAAAAGACTCGTGAAAACGCAAAAGAGGTATGTTTATCTTTTTCTGGTGCCCTGGACCGTTTCAGATTATTTTGAAAGATTTTCTACTTAGTTTCTTTGTAAAATTCGTTGTTCCTAAAGATAAAATACAAATTCTAACTGTCTCCTTTCTGGTTTCAGAGAAATAGATTTATAACGATTTCACTACGTTCCTTTGTAAAAGTTACACGCGGGGCGGTGCCTAAATTTTACCCAAGGGGCATGAAATGAACTGATTTGGTAAAGGTTTATAAGATTATCTCACTGACATGCCAAACATAAACACTGCCTGACTTCTGCCTTTAGAGAAGAAGATTTTTGAAGATATTTCCTCTTTATTTCTATGTAAAATGGGATGCACCGTGTGAAGCCCAAATAGAGATAGAGGTCCACTAGACGATGCTACATGCCACAAATTAAAGCTGCCTACCTTTCTTATTCATAAATGAAATATTTTGAAGATATTCACTCTTTGTTTCTATGTATTTAATGGGATGAGCCAGTTCAGAGCCTAGATATAACATCGGGACCATGACATACAAACAAACTTGGTAGAAGTCAACTAGGTGATGATAAATACTAAAAGCGAAAGTCGTTTACTATGCCTTCTGGTTTCGTAGAAAAAGATCTGTGAAGTTTTTCACTCTCTGCTTCCATGTAAAACCAGATGCAACCAAATATGACGCCACGGTCATAATATTAACAAACGTTGAAAGTATCCACTAGATGATTCTACATCCAAAACAGCAAAACTGTCTGCTTTCTAATTTAAGAGAAGAAGTTCTTTTAAGAGTTTTGGTCTGCTTTTTCTTTGTTTCTTTGTTAAACGGGATGTACCAGAGCAGAGCCTTAATACAGCCCGAGGGTCATGATATGACCAAACTCGGTAGAAGTTCACTAGACAATGTGACATACTAAAAATGAAACTTGTTTACTCTCTGGTTTCTGATGAGACAATTGTCAGAGAGTTTTCCTTTTCCCATGCATTTCTGAAACACTCTCAAATGGAACATTATAGAGCGTGAAATTTTATTTATCTACGTTTATACATCGGAAAGCCTGAGCAATATGTACGTAAACATATTGAATGACCGGATTCAATTGAAAATTTCTCACTGCTCAATGGGAGCAGCCCACGCAAAACCTCTTGGTTTTTTTTGTTGTTGTTTTTTTTTTTTTTTTGATTTTGTTTTTTTTTAGTTGGAGGAAGCATGTCTCTGAAGCTAGGCTGAACCATACCTTGAAATATCGAGTCACGGAATCTCTCAAACATGACATCGAAAGAATGCGCTAAGATGTGATGTTTATCCTAAAATTTATGCATAGAAAAAGTTTAATATGCAAAGAATCTGCTTAAAGGTAAGATTTATATGTGTAAATATCTGCATGCTTTGACGGACATAATAATTATAATGACACTAAAAATTATAAAATTGCAGACAAGAAATTACTGATGTACACACTTAATGCAATATCTGGGTCAATTTGTTTGGACGAATTTTGTGATTTTACTAAGGCAATTTGGGAGAAGAAAGGGTGGCGGTGTTGTTTTTTTAATCAAAACCGATATAACCTAGCTTCAAAACAATACGTTCTCTAGTCCCGAGAGCATGACAAATGACAAGAAAGATATTTTTCGAATTAAACATAGGGCATAGAAAATACATACATCTGTACATACTAAGATAAAATGTGGCAAAATTCAAACGTACATAGGGTCAAAATATTTGACTACGGTATGGGGGTTATCTCATATCTGGGTAGAAATTCAGCTACAGACGCCACCCAAAAATAAGAACTAAAAAATAAGCAGACTCTGAAGCCGCTGTCAAGTATCGAGATTCCAGAAAATAATGAGTCTAAATTTACGGTGGTCAGCCCCATTTATATCAGTTGACAGGCTAATCAGTGAGTGCAGATCCGCATTCCTTTTCCCAGAAAGAAAGCGTGACCTCGATCGACCCTAGACATACGGTCGTTGGACACTCCACAGTTTATGGGCAACAGACGTTTCATCTGTTCAGTAAGGGCTCGCGATTTCCCGTTAAATCACTATAAATCAAGCGCCGGGGTGAATTTGATAGGCATGTGGCTGTTAATAATAACATAAAGGAAATGTAGGGATTTTAGAGTTATTGTCAGTGGGCGCTTTTCAATTTCCGTTTCCAAAATATACCTTAACCTTTGTTTAAGAGTAATATGATACTGAAGAGATATAAAAGACTAGTCTCTATGTCTCTATGTCTCTATCTTTCCTTTTTTGTTTTTTATTGTTAAACTGAAACGTTTTCTATAATAAAGAAGGAAGTAACATAACCGCATCACAGATCCTAACTATTTCGATTCGGTTGGATTATTTGTAGACTTGTATGCACAAGGTAAAGGTCTTAAATGAAGCTCGGGACTCACGGTAGATCAAAGGAAACTTTGTAAACCAAACAAAAAGAGGAAAATGTAAAATAGTAAATAACACATTGCGTACTTTTAAAGGCCTTAATGAAAGACTTTGGTAGTATTAAAACAGTCTCTACTCTCGAGGTTAAATGCAACATTAATAAAGTTTCGTAAGAAATAAATTTATGGTTACACAATTAAACAAAATAGAACGAAAAAAGTAAATTTGACAGTTATAATTGCGTATTACGTCTAACTTAGTAAATAATACTGCCAACAAGGATTCCAAGAGTGGCAAGGACACGTTCCCAAATGGGTAAAAGGCGTGAAAAAGACAATCGCCCTCAAAATGGTGGACTAAAACATAGCAAGTCATCGAATCAAAGCATCCTTTATAATGAATACCGTTAGCAATACATTTCTAAATTCATAAGTGTCATGTGAGACACAGGTCAAAAATAGGCTTTAATGGCCTTAAAACGAGCGACATGTAAAAAAGCTCTAGATAACCTGTATACAGGCTTCAACTATCATAAAATATAAATTATGTATTTTAATAGTGCACAGTAAAACCTTAAAAAAGGCATGTAGTGGCAAATATGTCACTATACATAAAAAGTTGTATAAATATTCAACAATACTGTCGTATGATATTTACAAAACAGCAACATGCATCAAAAAAGGAAATAATACATATACATATCTTTAAGTATGACTTACTCTATTTTTCATTACAGCAACAAACGCAGACGGGTGTTATAGTTTAATTTCTCGTTGTATCATACAGACAGGTGGACACCATCAACAGCTAGCATTTGGTCCCTGGTGGATTCGAACCGAAAGCCATTTCATCGCCAAAATGAGACAAACCCATGACATGCAAATTTACCTGACATGTATCGATTCAGTTGCTAAATGAATCAACCGGATATCGGGTCCTCATTCGAGAAGAACTTCTGTACATTTGAGGGGGGGAAATAACGTCAGTAACATCCAAATTGTACACTTAGACATGTCTCAATTGCTGTTTGGCCTGTGCCACTTTGTCAACCGATAGCCAGAACTGCTAAAGATTATTGGTTCCAACCAACACCACAACGCAATGTAATCAGGTTTAAAGTCCTGGATAATTTCAAAGAACCGAAAAGCCGGACAATATTTCGCCCCCTCTCCCTGAATTCCTCTATATTGAACCAATACCCGTGATGATATTAAAGAGCTGCATTTCACTTACTCTGTCCGGCATAACAAGTATTTTCTAAATTAAATCAGACGTTAGCTCTATAACAATAAGTGAGCCAGTGTGTGACATTTTCAAAAAATTCACATGGGTGTAATAGACAGTCACTCGGTAACCTGGACAACCACACACTGCAATAATAAAATTCTCAGACTGCCTGTAGATGGAAAATGGCCGTATCGATCTCAAGAGTACATAGGAAAGACTCTGGTTAGACTGTGTGGATGCACAGTCTGACTAAAGTCTTTGCTATGCACATTTGAAATTGTCTGAAATGTCACGCACAGGCTCAAGTCTTTTAGCCCCGAGAGCACAGCGCAAACTGTATAGGTAGATGCATTGTAGCTAGTACATGATTTGGTCAGTGCAGGCCTTCTCCTATAGCTAGGTATCATTTAGCCATTTCCTGCACACAAATCGTTTTTATGCATAACATTCATATATGTAAAGCTATGAACGAAAAATTGGTGTTTTGTGCTTTTTAGGACTTCTTGTAGACATTCAAATAGTTTTTTTTATGCCTGAAAAGCAATCACGCCTGAACAGTATGAAGAGATATGAGATGTTTCAATATTGATCAAATAATCTAATTTATAGAAACGATACACCGATAAAACAAACGTTGTAAGAACGAAGTGATATATTAGCATATAATTGTTGTAAGGACAACAAATATATTAATGCGAATTAATCGAGAAAGACAAGATATGGGCTTCTCATCTGATGTATCGCTCCTGTTGCCTTTTTTGTGAACTTACTCGAAAGCAGGTGTAGTTATACTCACATGGGTAGATCTGAACACATCACATTCAGCAAATTAAAAGTTGTTGTGTCTTTGTATTACCTATCAAAAAGCATTCTCCAACTATTATAATAAGACTTTAAGGCACCAATATGTTGTCAGAACAAAACAGCATATAGTTCTTTACACAAAAAAAGTTTCTATTGTGCATTTCAGGAAGTCACTCTTTTGAATTCTCGTACATAGTATTTTGAATTGAATGAGAGGGATTGGTGTTCGTGAATATTTCTTATCTAATAGGCCTACATTTTATATCTTATTAATATTATTTTTATCTCATAAATATTTTGAATGAGTGAAAAAATATATACATTTTTGATTCCAAAATAAATATATTTTAAATGTATAAATATATAATTTTTATCGCATTATTTTTAGAATATAATCATGTATTCTGAAAAATCCAACCATTTCTAAACAGTATTATTCAAGATATAAATAATCGATAAATTATTCCTAATTCTTCAGGTGATTGGGCCGCCTATTTGTCTAAAACTACTAATCGTTGTCCTATTTCGGACAACAGCTGAATGCTAGGAATGGATGTAATGGTAGTACTCACTGGTATGGGAAATACTAAGTATCCGTTGTTATGTGCTCTAGCCGTCGCGATATGACTAAAAGATTGTTAAAAGTGGTGCGAACCTAACTCAAACAAACCAGATGAAATTGTCTGCGTAGCTTTTGACTCTCGATTTTGCTCTCGAACGTCATTTAAAAAGGTTAGAAAATAGCACTCAATGAAAATAACACGTTTCAACATTTATTTTCACGTCAATCACCTATCGGTTACCACAGCTGGCGGCGAAAATATTCTGTGGAAATCTTGTTTCTTCATTATTGTACTTCTTGGTAAGAAACACCAAAGTTTTTCTCTGCGCAAACGAAAATCTAAAAGATCATTCGCTGACTTTTTGGACAAATTTCACCCAACATGAGTTAGGCGGCATATCATTGGACGACACGACAACTCACTGGTTATTCATGTACCAAATAACGAATAGAATACTAGCCGCTGTCGTAGCGCAGTTGTTAGCGCGTTAGACTGTCAATGAAGAGGTCCCTTTTTCGATCCCGGACGGCGGCACTCATTCTTTCCGACTATTTGTCTTTTACCAATGGGTTTCTAATCGTAGACCTATGTGAGATAGCAGCTGGAGGCTAGGAAAGGATTGAGTGGTTGTACTGGTGGGAGAAATACCAGGAATCTATTGTAAGGTCTATCAGCTCCCGCGATATTACTCGAAAATGTTGAAAGTTGCGTAAAACTCCATTCAATCAATCAACATCCTGGGTAAGCTATGGTATCGATCATAGCTATGTTGGTTCCCATTGTGGTGGTTGTTCTGGTGAAAAAAAAACAACAGGAAATCATTGTTAAGTGCCCCAGCCTCCGCGAAATAAATGTTGAAAGAGGCAATTAACTCCATTTACTCAATAAATCAACGAATAGAATACTGCGTTGCGGATTCGGTTAAAAGAAATCGTAGTAAGGAAAACGTAATATTAGATGCGTATTGTCTGCAAAAATAAGAAATCGGAACAATTCCGGAATTTCCCTTTGCAAAGAAGGAATTCTCTCTTTATAGGACAGGGGAAGACTTTTTACCTTGCGAAGTACAATTCCAGAATTGTCCGTGCGCAAAGAAGGAGTCTAGAAAAGATAAGAATATTTGTAACTGGTTTATCAGTGATCGTGGATTTGGACATGAACCGCGCTTTATGTTTCCTCAAAATACGTGTCATTAGAAAGATGTGCGTCATATTTCTTTTTATAAAAGACTGCAATACTTAATTTTGATGCACTTATTTCGAATTTCCATTTGCAGGCGTATTGATAAAAAATATATAATAGTAACTGTAACTTATTTGGGGAAAGCGCTATCAGGTCATGACAGGTCGTCGCAAAATAACGGGTTGCCACATTGCAAATTATAACCAATTTTCAGTGCGTATTTTGAATATTGTGTACGTTATGCAACTCGTTTATGTACACGAGGTAGTAAAACTGGACGTCACTCCGCCGTCTAGTACCTCCTTCTATTGGGATAGGGTATGAAGTTGAACCAGTAATTCGAATTTTACAAGTAAGGTGTTTGTATGAATCTATAATTATTCTGCGTTTTTCACCCGTAAGTCCTAATTGTGTTAATTTGTAAAATAATACGTCGTGCCACACTGAATCGAACGCTGTTTTAATACTAGAAAGGCTACGTAAACACGACTTTTTTTTCGACATAATTAAAGACAGTTTATGGTGAATTAAATGCTGTGGTTATACAGCTGAAGTGTTTTTGACCCCCCCCCCCCCCCCCCCCCCCCCCCGTTACTGTGCATTCGGAAAAGAGACGTTTCTTACAGTATGAAAATTCTGTATTCGTTTTAGGATAGCCTTCTCGTATATTTTGCAAAGGTTTGGAATAAGAGAAATAGCTCGATGGGTTATTTTTATACGCCGCCGGAGGCGGACGTATATTGGCGTCATCTTCTCCGTCTGTCTGTCCGTCCGTACGTCCGTCCGTCCGTCCGTCCATCCGTCCGTCCGTCCGTACGTCCGTACGTCCGTCCACTTTTCTTGTCAACGCAACTCCTCCTAAACTTCTGGCTGGATCTTCTTGAAACTTCTTGAATTGGTAGATGTGGCATGGAGGAAGGATTTTACGGTTCATTGATTTTTGTCTGAGTTATGCCCCTTGATAACTTAGTCTCTGGGTCAAATTTTCTTGTCAACGCAACTCCTCCTAAGTTTCTGGCTGGATCTTCTTGAAACTTGGTCAATATTATCACCTCAATTGGTAGATGTGCATGAAGGAAGGATTTCATGGATCGTTGATTTTTGCCTGAGTTATGCCCCTTGATAACTTAGTCTCTTTTATCACTTTTCTTGTCAACGAAACTCCTCCTAAGTTTCTGGCTGGATCTTCTGGAAACTTGGTCAATGTTATCACCTCAATTGGTAGATGTGCATGAAGGAAGGATTTTATGGTTCGTTGATTTTTGCCTGAGTTATGCCCCTTGATAACTTAGTCTCTGGGTCCACTTTTCTTGTCAACGCAACTCCTCCTAAGTTTCTGGCTGGATCTTCTTGAAACTTGGTCAATATTATCACCTCAATTGGTAGATGTGCATGAAGGAAGGATTTCATGGATCGTTGATTTTTGCCTGAGTTATGCCCCTTGATAACTTAGTCTCTTTTATCACTTTTCTTGTCAACGAAACTCCTCCTAAGTTTCTGGCTGGATCTTCTGGAAACTTGATCAATATTATCACCTCAATTGGTGGATGTGCATGAAGGAAGGATTTTATGGATCGTTGATTTTTGTCTGAGTTATGCCCCTTGATAACTTAGTCTCTGGGTCCACTTTTCTTGTCAACGTGACTCCTTCTAAGTTTCTGGCTGGATCTTCTTGAAACTTGGTCAATGTTATCACCTAAATTTTTAGATGTACATGGATAAAGGATTTTATGGCTCATTTATTTCCCTGAATTATGCCCTCTAAAACTAAGTGCCTGGGGCTTATTGAAATTGCAGCCTTGTGAAGGCAAAATTTTCCTAACTTTTTGTCTTGATTTAAATGAAAGTTGGTCATTTTCAATTTTGTTCTGTCAAAATAAGTAGTGTCTACAATTATTTCTGTGAAACAGCAGCAAAGTGGCGGCGTATTTTGTGACGATGGCACTCTTGTTATCTTTACCCTTACCTTAATATAAAGGTATAATCAAGCTTTCTCTCCAAGTATCTGGTATACGTTCGTAGGTTAAAATACAATTGAACAGAGAACATAAAGGATCTAGTAATGCTGTACCGGCGTGAGGAATATGCTTATTAAGGACATTATCGTGTGACAAACTCTTTCAAAGTTTCAGGTCATTAATTATCTCCCCTATATCTGATCCAGTTAAGGGACTTATCATATATTTATAGTTAAACTTCAATCGGATTATCTCCCTTACATTAATTGATACATTCTTGAGAGTCATCTCGGTAGCTATATTTCGGATCTAACTGAAACATATCTTTGCAAAAGTGAGAAAAGCCATTTGAAATATTATCTCCAGTATATTTGATATATTTATAGATTATATTTGAGCAGACGGGAGACGTCTTTTTCTTCTGTTTCATTATTTTCCAGAATAGACCTTTGTCGATTTGTGCAGTTTTGTTTAAGTCTTCGGACATTTCATTAAAATATTGATTGGAAGCGATTCGTTGTTTGCGACGAAAATTACATTTTGCCATTGTTTATTTTCGGTAGCATTCGTACTCATTACCCCTAGACCTATAACTAATACCGCAGCGGCGCTGGCGTCTGGATTCTGCATGAGATAGTTTGAGGTCATTTGACCAATAAGGTTTTGTGTGTCCATCATATTTGACTTTGGGAAGACATTTGTCAGCAGCTTGCAACCTAGAATTAACTATATATTCGGAAATCATGCTTGGATTCGTCTTCAAAATGCTATCCATTTCTAAAAAAAACCTTGAGATATTTCGTTTCGATAATCTAAAATGTCGTTATCAGTACACTTGTCCCTTGCGATATGTTTTACGGTATTATGATGCGTGAGCATTGCACAATGAATATTAACATTTATGGAAAGAATAAACGACATAATCTCGGTTTCTGGTATACTCTTTCTTTAAAGGAATTTCCAATCAATATCTGGTCAACTTTTGACTTATTTCTAATAAAGGTATAACTACATGTTTTGTCTTAAAGGGAGATAAGCCCATTATTGTCTACGAGTTCTTGTAAAAAATTGATTTTCTACCGTTTGAGTCTACATAGCGTTGATTACATGTGTGATGTAGTTTGGCATTAAAGTCACCTAAGATAATTACGTGTCCCTTGCTTGAGCAAGTTTTGATAGCTGATTCAAGTTCGCTAACACTCTCTATATATTTGTCTAAATTACAGTCTGACGATAAGTTCACTGACTTTTAATTCGATACATAAAAATCGTTCATTGTCAATGCAGTCAATTTCAAATATCTTTTTTTTCTAAATTCTTCTTGTACAAGATTGCGACTTCTCCTTTACCACATCTTGCTGTGCCATACTGGTAGATACTAGTATCGCATACCGATATTGCTTTATAGTTATTATTGATACTATTTAGGAAGGATTGAGAATGGACCAGTAGTTTATGTTCGGATATCACACATACGTCTATTTTATTTTGTTCTAACAAGTTCGACACACAGCATGCCGAGGACATTATTCCTCGAACGTTTCAATACATTATATTCAGAATACCCATTATGATACTAAATAATACAACAGGTCTGATTCTAATTTAATATTGAAGCTCCATTAATAGTCAGTAGTATTGATTCGTGAACCAGACCAACCGTCTGCATCTTCATTCCAATCCTCGAAATCTGCACTATTCCAGCTGTTGGTGCTTTAGTTAGAGTCATTGTTTGCGGCATGTTCAAAGTCATAATCGTAGTTACGATCGTAGTTGCGATTGTATTCGCGATAGTAATTGTAATCACGTAATTTATCATTTGTTTAACTCGAATTGGTATTATCCCTTTTTGATTTCGCGTTATGTCTGCGATTTTTGTCTGTGTTTCGATATGATTTATTTTGCAATTTTCTAAAAACTATATCAGTGGGCCAAAATCCGTTAGCTTTGCCCTGTTCGGAAAATTCAGCATTGATATTTAATATGGCTGCAGATCCATTTTTTCCATAAAACATTACTATGTTTGAACATTTCACTTTTCTTTCCGTTATATAATCGTATATGTCACCATCTGTAGAGTTTGGGTCAATAATGCCAATATAATTCGAGTGTATGTTTCTTCTATTGATTGCTAAGAACGGATTATCAGATCCTTTTGGAACCTGCATTTCTTTCGGTCGGGATATTTCTCACTTTAGTTTCACTGTGATTTCGAGAGATTCGACTGGCTTCGTATTATTGACTAATTTTTCTTTTGGTTTATTACATTAGAAGCGGATGAATTGCTTTCCGCTGCACCAACTCGTGGAGTTTGTTGGTTGTCCGGTTCTTAATCGATAGTAAGCACAGACTGTTTTTTCCAATCATCGCTTGTCATGTTTGTGTCACGTGAACCTTTGAACTAACAGAGAAGGTAAAATAAGGTTTGAAAAACAAATACTTTCTTATTTCCGAGTGCAAATGACCACCATAGAGACAAAAATGTGCATATTGCAAAACCAAGATTGTGCAAAAGAAAAAACACGTTGACTGAGAAAAGCACTTAAGATTTGTTTTAACGATATTGTAAGAAATAATGAATAATACATGCTTTATTCTTAAAGGCAAGGATGCGTGAAATTGGGCTTAAATTACGTATTTTCAATTAGTTTAAGCATAGCAGGGCGGGGCCTTAGTATAACCCATTATATTTACACTGGCAATGTGGAGCCGAAATAACGGCTTTGTACATTAAAATTTAGGTAAACCAGCTTTTTTTTATAAATATCCATTTATATTGATAGTCGACATGACGTTTTAAGTCGTATGAGGGTAACTAAACCCTCGTAACTTCAGCTTGGACAAGCTGCAGTTACTAGATTTTGGTAATCCGTGTTTAAATTTGCTTAACAGGTTAACCCTTTTGACTTTAGGATACAGTTAATTAACGGTTACGGTAATCGCCTACTCTCTTTTGAAAGAACCTAAAGTATTGAAAAGTTAATGTATTATAAAACGCCATACTACGCCAAGGCTAAACAAGGCCCTGTAACGTGAATCATTACACAGAATAACTCGTCATTAAAACTCTAGGGTTGGGGTAAAGCTTTTGGTTTAATGATAACTAATTTTTGCGGATACTTGACATGCACATAATAAACGTAAAATTCAACCAAACAGTTAACTCGTCAAATTACGTCAAAAATAAGCCACGCCCCATCATGTAAAAATAATGCAGAATATGCCAATACCGTCTTAAAGACCAAAAACCCGTCAAGCCGAAAAAGTGCATTGGTTTTAAAAAGTTCTTTAAAAGGAAAAAAAACAAACTTTTAGTGTGAATTTTCCTACAATAAATTAGTGAATGGTGCGTTTTAATTTATTTTCTCTTATCAAATTGGAGTGAGTAATTTAAAAAGCATTTGTTTATTTGAAATTATAATGCTTTTTTGGTACTTGGAATAGTGTTTGTATGTGTTAAAACGTTTAACCTCTATTATTTATGTAGTTTCTTTTATTTATCAAAAAATATTTAATGTTGTGGATTATCGATCGATAACTGTAGATTTGAAAAATCACTACCAAAACAGTACAATTATCGAACGAAATTCATCCTGCTTTTGTTTTTCGCTCTATTTGACGTTATTTACAGTTAAAGACATCGTGAATTTGATAGGATGAATTCTTTCGGAATGAATTTGAATGAAATTGAATGAGTGTGTGGAGCGAGTTTTGAGTGAAATTAAAGGGGGGTAATCCAGTATCGCTAATTTTGTAATGATTAACAAAATTAGCAACATTCATTACCTCCTTTTAATAAAATATGCAAAAAAGTTCTGTTAATAGCTTCCTTTTTCTTCAAGAACCAGCCACACGATAAAATTTCAATAATGTTAGTGAAATCTCGATTTTTTTAGTCATTTGGAGCGTTTTTGATTGGTTTAAGTGAATGTCTGGAATAAGTGAATGGAGCGCTGGGTGAGTGATTTAGAATGGTTTTCACGGTGTAATTAACTGTATTGGAGCCAAATAAAAGTGCCGAATTGACGTTGCAAAGAAATCATGTGCAAAAAGACGGGCTTGAAGCAATTTTTTTTCTTGAAAAGAATTTCACTTTTTGTCTCATTTTGTATCGAAAGAAATGAAACAATCATTTAATTTTTGTTCTAGAACGCCAAAACTTATATTTTGGAAACAACAAGTCCATCGCCTCTCATGAAAATATAGCTTTGGCTGCTGACTCAATTACAACTAATCGATATCACATTGAAACAAACGATTATCATCTATTAACCATGAAACAATTTTATCTTATAACTATACAAATATCCGTATGATAACATTTCGTATGATATTTCTTATCTTACCACATAGTTATTTTTAGAACAATAATATAATGCGGTTATTTTTAGAAACTTGCATTTCAGTTAGAAACATCGATGAAAATAAGGCAAATAGAATTTATTAGATAAATATAATACATTCTTAGTGTATTGTATGAAAAAATATCTAACTCGGTTGTGGGAATTGATAATTGTCTCGACAGGGCCTCGACAATGATCAATTCTCCCAACCTCGTTAGATATTTTTTCTCGTACAAAACACTAAGTATGTATTATATATAAGACTTTCAACGTACGGTTTCTAAAAAAATATAATATTAGTTAATAATTTTTATGTAAAGGCTGCTTTATCAACGTCCAGTGTTTTCATATATTTCCTCCAAATTGAGCTTTGGCTGACAAGAGAAATTCAAGAGAATCATGCCCCCCCCCCCCCCCCCCGCTTTCATCAACATTTAAAAAACGTTACACCTCAGGCGGAAAAAGAATTATTTGGGTCGTGCGTAAAGCCTTCTCCCTAGTCAGACTGCTAAGGGTGACTAGGGATGACATTTTCGCACCTACCAGATTTTCTGAATTTTGAATGATCTCTCTAACTTTCTATATATTTATAAAAGCAGTCACTTTCCTTAAGCGGTCAGTTCAAATTACTCCCAAAGCATCTTATTACTCGTCTACATTTGAACTGTATTATGAGGTCATATGCAATAAACGGCAACGTCTTTACATTCCAAAAAAATTCTTTCAAGATGTATTAAGCGGTCATCACATTAATTCATATCGTGTCACACCTTTCCTTCTAGGTAAGGTAAAATGATTTATCTTATAACTATACACATATCCGTGTGATAACATCCCATATGATATTTTCTATGATATCACATAGTTATTTTTAGAACAATGATATAATGCGGTTATTTTTTAGAAACTTGCATTTCAGTTGGTTACATCGACGAAAAGAAGACAAATAGAGTTACAAGATAAAAGTAATACGAACTTAGTGTTTTGTATGAAAAAAATATCTAACTTGGTTGTGAGAATTGATAATTGTCTCGGCAGAGCCTCGACAATTTTCAATTCTCCCAACCTCGTTAGATATTTTTTCTCATACAAATCACTAAGTACGTATTATATATATAATCAAAACGAAAACTGGCAAGCAAAGTTCGATAATCGATAGAGTCGACCATAATTTGTTATCAATCAGTTTAATTCTACTTTACTCTTTAAAGCCTAAATAATTTATGGGTAAAATACGTTTAGTCAATATGAAGTTATTTTGTTAATTGAAATCGTCAGCCCGATTAGCTCAGTCGGCAGAGGACCGGGCTTCAAACATATGAAGGTCGATCTTGTTGGTTAGATTTCCGGGCTGGCACACTAACAAAAATAATTGTCTTCCGTATGAAACGTAAAACCGAAGTCCCGTGTGACGGTGCTTTCAACCGAGCACGATTAAGCACCTTGGCGGATCTCAGTAGTATTTTGGTTATGTATCCGTGTACTTTCCCCCGTAACAACTAAGCGTCTGCTGGGGGCGTCGCTCATATGGGGATTTGCTACGGTAGCGATTGTAGTGTGTATAAACGGAAATACACACGCAGTGATTGTTTGTAAGAGCGCTTTCGTAGCCTGCGATTTTATCTTTTTACTTAAAGAATGTTTTCTTGAGATAGTCTCAAAATAGCCTTATCTTTGATTAACATTGCAATGGATCTTTCCTGCCATCCTGAAAACATACAGTAGAAAAAGCAAATAAATAGAGGATATTGAATGAGTGGTCATTGAATACTGAATTTATTAAACGAGTCATCTACATTGTATAAACAGATAAAAACGAGGCTGCGCCAAGTTTTTATCTGTTTATAAATGACGAGTTTAATAAATTCAGTATTTTATGAGCACAAATTCTATATTTTGTTTATAATATGACCCGAATTTTAGCAAAAATAATCGTAAAAATTCCTGAAATTCAACGTTTCAATTTTCGCGAAACTTATAACGCCATTTCAAAATGACGTCACAAAACATATAATATGACGTCATTTCGTAGTTACAATATAGCGATGCTTTTCGCTCTGAGCTCATTTGCATAGTTATTCCACTAGTGTAATAACACCCGTGTAATATCAAAAATATTCAATGGGAATATTTCACTTCGGCGACGTCGATCATATTATAAAACAATGTATTTCTTTTAAATCGTGACTGTTCATTTCATAAATCATTTCAATTTATAAGTACCTCGAACCCACTTTAAATCTCAAATTTTGACTGTTTTCGGGTTCCGATAATACTCATTGACTATTTTAGTTGTTTTCGAAACACAACCTCTCGGTGGCCTTTGCCCATTCTAATCTTTTTCTCAAATTTTATATTTAAACAGTGAATAATATCGTAAAATTTACAAAATGAATACTTTTGAGTGATTTCGAAATGATATTGAATGAGTAGGAGGAGCGAGTTTTTAATGAAATTAAGGGGAGGTAATACAATTTGGCGAAAATATCGATAATTCAATACGGAAATCGACGCATTTTTTGTATCTCTTCGGGCTAATCATACGCTTTGAAATCCTAATCCGATAATAAAAAAGTGTAATGATTTGAATTAAAGAAAATAATTATGAATGGAGCGATGAGCGATTGATTTAGAATCGCGATAAATCAATCAAACCAGCTGTAATAATTAGGCGTTCCTAGATGGCCCCTTTTCACATGACAAGTCACAAATGTAGATCTGAGGAACACATGCATACAAATAACCGTGACAATGAGACCCTGATTGAGTTTGATTATTTAAAAAAAAAGATATTAAAGATTATCATGCAATAAAGCTGTTATTGGCCTGAAATCACCTGCCTGGTCACAAGAAATGATATCATTCAGTCTATCTTTAGAAACGCAATCTTAATCAGAAACACTTTTTACCAGAATTTCTTAAGTTGTCAAAAACCTTAAGCCCCTGCAAAATAACTTATTGGTAAAAGGATAACAAAACCTCGTTATGATAAATTATTCCATCCTCGGCCAGTTAATATAATAACATATTTAAGGACACTAACATAATATTATTCAATTACTAGTTGTTTAATGAATTATCAACCTATTACGTAGAAAGACCGATTACACAGAAATTATTTTGAAATAAGTTTCGGGTTCGACCATTTTTACGAACAATAAAATTTTAATATACGAAACGACTATGTTGAAACAGATCTTTTATTTTAAAAAAGAAGGGGAAAGGACACATTTACCAGTATAATTGCATAAAATTTACGTTTTCGGGTCGTTACCGCCATACGTGAATGGACAAAAATCGGGCGTTAACGGAAGAAAACGTGGATTAATAAGTAAATTCACGTGTCGTTAACTCCCGGCTTTCTTCGTTAAAATATCCTCTGTCCGGGCCTTTAAACATTATCAGTTCCTTTTGCCTAACATTGATATAGAGCATAAATAAAGACTTCGATCCTATTCCTGCGTTAATTTTTGTGACGTCATTAATTTACCAAGCAGCGTCGGTATAAACAGAAATGCAATGCATAACGCAATTTAACACATTAGTACTTTTGGAGCTTCTTAAGGTTCTTATGAATTATTTTGCAATTTCTTTTTGAATTAATACTAAAGTCTTGTTTTTATGCAATAATAGCGTGAATTCACGGATATATATAAACGGGAATTAAACCCATATTATTTACTGAACAAGTGTTGTTTTTTTTTTTTTTTTTTTTTTTTTTTTTTTTTTCATAAATGTGACCATTCACGTAAAAAGGTCGTTTGAGAAATTTTTAAAATAAAAATTCGGAAGAGATATCTCTTCCGTTATATGTCAACTAGAGGCCTGTTTTACTAAGCATTTTACGTTCATTTCTTTGCGCAAGTAAAAAAAAGTTGCTTCTATAGTAGTAACTTAATATGGAAATCTGCCATGGAATCGTCTTTTAAAGACGGTTTCAATGGGATATTGAATGGCAAAATGCAAAATGAATGAAAACACCAGGAACGATTTGTGATTTTGACCTACGATTATATTTTTCGTAAGAAGTTGAATAAAACGGGCCCCAGGGGAAGTGTTTCGAATTTTCGTTCACAGTGAGCTAGAATGATCCAGGAAATCCAAGTTTACAAAGTGTCAGACGTTGTCTGACTGTCAAATGCGACTAGGATCATGACTTAACGCAGCAAGGTAATCTCATTTTTGCCTAATTGGTTTCATTTTATTTCTTTTATACAGATATCCCAAAGACGATGATACGTTTAACTTTATTCGCTGTTCCAGTTCTCTTTCTCTGTTATCAGATGATTTTTACAAACAGCATAGATTTAACCTTTAAAGGCATTAACTTTAAATCCCTTGACAACTTCGCCCCATCGAGCCCCATGCGTACAACAAAATCTGGCGAAGCTATTGAATGCTGGGCTGCATGTGAACATGACAAAAGATGCCAGGCAATTTTTGTTCACTCCCTTGACAAAGTCTGCGTGCTATTGGACAGAAAATACAACAGCACCAATGGACTGCAGAATTATCCTGGGATGAAGTACTATAGCCTACTTCGTAAGTAACTTTATGTCACGCGTGAAGGGATCAACTTGGAACATCTATGAATAAATATTTATATTTGAAAAAAGAGATTTGTTGTAGTACAGATGTCGCATTTCGAGATCTCTTTCACGGGACGGTAGACTGTACATTTTAGATGCAGAAAATAAGCAAAGTTCAAGGAAATTTTCTACCCTGTTCAGACTGCGCAGTCCACGAAGTCTGATTAAGGTCGACACCTAACGCACTACCCAAATGGTCCCTTTTTACGTAACGGGCAATAATTTTGTTACAGATGTTATTGAAAAAAGTATATGTGATCCGAAAAAAGACCGACTTGAAACTTCGGGGTTTTTTTATTGTAATTGCCAATAGATATATAGGCACTTACAAAAGCCCCTCCTATTGTGAAGTAAGACAATATTTCCGTTTTCTAGGAAAATCTGCCTTATTTGACAATTGAATTGACAATAGATTTTAACTTATATTCTTTAAAAAAAACCACCTCAATTTGCCATTCATAAATCATGAACATTTATGTTCTTTCCAAAAAGAACTAGAGCTTTTTTACCTGTTTATGAAACCATCTTCCCACAACTCGAATTGTTTTGCAGCGAAAACAATTAAAAGGGACAACATTCGAGATAACGAAAAATCTTTTTTTTTTCAAAGAATTACTCTTCTTTTTTTTTCTCTCAATATTTCTACAATATTTTTTTTTGTCTTAACATTCGATTTACGATTGTAATATCGGACTGTCAATCTAGAGGTCCCGGGTTCAATCCCCGATGGCGGTACTCATTCTTTCCGAGTATTTGTCTCTCAACAAAAGGATAATAAAAGTAGACCTATGTGAGATAGCAGCTGGAGGATGGGAAAGGATTTGATGGTAGTACCGGTGAGAGAAATACCAGAAATCCATTGTTAGGTGCGCCAGCCGCCGAGATATAACTGAAAAAATATTGAAGGTGGCGTAAAAACTCCATTCGATCAATTCAACGATTGAAATTCTTTAAAATTGGAGTCATCTTAAAGTAATCGTTTTTTTAAATAATCTAATTACGATAGCTAGAAATACCCAGCGATGTCATTTAGACAGGTATTTTGGGATAAGACATCAACTACATTTGTATATGGCCTAACCTATTTATATTTAGCGCGAAGTGAAGCTCTAATCGGACTGGGCGGATGCACAGGTTGATCAGTCTTACGCTGCACTCAAGTGAAACTGTTGGAAATGACACGCAAAGGCTCAAACTATTTCAGAGAATAATAGATTGTATCTTCATTTCATGGAGGCATTAAATCGTAATGTACGAAAACTCCAAGCAGATTCATACATAAGTACGGTTCGGTTTTTCATACCTCCATGGTATTAAATTATTTTATCTTATTTCTTACAGTTTGATTCAACAACGCAAAAAAGTAGAGATTTCTTATGGGAAGGTCTCAAAAAAGCTTAGAACTCAAAATTGATAAAAAAAATGGATAAAATTGTTTGGAAACATAAAACCCATTTTTAGCCAATCAGAATGCATGAAAATCAACCGGCTTTCAAATTCACAAAAAGCTCATAAAATCAATGAGTGGATTGATCGATTCGAATTACCGTTTTGAACGGTTTCGGAAAGGTTTTTTAGCTTTTTTTTTTTTTTTTTTTTTTTGGGGGGGGGGGGGGGGGGGTATGGTTTAAGTGAGTGTTTGGAATAAATGAATGGCACTCTAAGTGAGTGATTAAAAATGTTTTTAATCGGACTGAGTGTCATTTTCACGATGTTCTTAATTGTATTTCATATCTACAAAGCGCAGGTGAAGATTTTCTTGCCCCGGTTGATCTAAATAAAGACATCCGATGGAAGCACACGCAGGTTACATCTAAAATATTTTAATACAGATCAGTTTCAGTAGAGGCTAACTAGAGGTCGAATACCTAAATGTCTTTTTTGGGACTGTAGGTTGATCATTCTAGATTCAAAAAGTGAGTTTAGTTTTATAAGTGTAGACCATAGGATCTTCACATTTCGCAAATAGATCATTTTATTTGCGGGTCCCGTTGGTTTGTAGTTTATGTTTTCATTTTTCAGCAACTAAATGTACTGAATTTCCTTATTTGGAATTTAACGGTACAAGCGCTTGGAAACAAGTCGATCCTGACGGTAGACTTACGGAATTGGAACCCGTAAATATTTGGTGTGACTTGGAGGCTGTGCCAGGAAAAGCTGTGACCGTACTGCGTATGTATTGTTAGCAATTAGTACAGCTAAGAACATAGTGAAATTAACAGTATAAATGATTTTGGAATGATTTTGCATTGAGATTAAATGAGTGTGGAGCGAGTTTTAAGTGACATAAAAATGAGGTAATCCAATATCGCTTATTTTGTTCAAGATGAAAAAATGCGATATTTGTTACCTCTCTTTAATAAAATAAACTTTAGTTGTGCGTCTTGGTGGACCAATCACACACTTTAAAATCCACACAAGGAAAAAATCGTAGAATAATGGGAGCGATTTGAATAAAATTGTTGATCGTTTTGGGCGATTTCGAAATACTTTCCAATGATTTTAGAGCGTTTTAGATCGATTTAGGTGAGTGTTTGGAATGAGTGAATGAATTAATGAATGAATGGAACGCTGAATGAATGAATTAGAATGATTTCGATCGGAACGATTTTCAATTTCACGATGCTTTGAACTGTATATCGCTTGTCCCAGCCCTTCACCTCCGTCCTTAGATATAAAGAAAATGATATTCATCTGCAAAATAAATGACCACGTACATAATCTGAAACAAACAAAAAAAGATTATTGGCGACCTTGTCATCGTCACTACTTAAGCTATGTACGAGGTTCAAGACGTCCAACCACGACACTGTTTGAATCAAAATACTTAAAACGATCAACAATCATCACATTCTAAATTCACTGTTTTGATTGGTCAATCGATTGTTTCGATCTCCAAATTCATCTCACTTCTTTCCAATTTAATTGGCATTTTAACGGCAACGGAAAATGTTTATAGAGACACCGTGGAAAAAGAAGAAATTACGATATCAGCTTTACCGATCAATCATTGTTAAAATGCCACAATTGCGGTATGAAACGATATCTTAAGTGAATAACAGTGATTCACAATTTCCTTTACTAGTTGCATCTCTTCTTTTTCTCAACGTTTGAAACGGCCTTCTCCTTGCATAATTTCTTTTCCGGGAGGACAAAAATTACGGACGGAGTGCGCACCAAAAACAATTGTACTCTTCGTAGGTGGAAAAACGACGGTCTTTCTACTCTAACCTTTACAACCCATAACTTGAACCTATTTTACCTAGAAATGTTATCGTCTAAATCGACTGATTTATATAAATCAAGATTATAATGCGCCAGCGACGTTATAGATCGCATTTTGCGGAAGGGGCTACAATTCTTGTAGGTCGTGCTCTTTTATGTAGATCAAAGAAGGTCGAAAAGCCGATTGTGTCTGACATAAATGGAAAAAGTCTTACTCATTGAAAACAGTTTGACCCATTAGATAGTTGAAAAAAAAGCAATTCTATTGAAAATTGCAAACCTTGCAATTCAATGATTTAATCTGAATTTCAATCGATTATATTTAAAAGAAATTCAAAGGTAATTCTAAATTGAAATTTACTCGCGCATTTAATCACTTTTTACGAGTTTCAAATTATCATTAGGTCGATGAAGATGAGGCGCTTATTACGTCATAGATAATATTTTACTTTGGAAGGCGCAACTTACTTTTTTATATAGAAGTAGGCCGAAATTCTAGGAAAAGGGAAGCTCCAAATTATCAAGTGCACCAGCGCATTATGGTATTTAAAATAAGGGGGTGGACAAAAATCCAAGGGAAATAAATCCCGTTTAGTTTGCATTCAATTTTCTGGTGTTATCTCTCGTGGAGATTAAAACAATAGAAGGAGCACCCCAAATTCAAATTGGATTATTTGACAGAAAAATAAATATCGTGTCGTCATTGTTAAAAGAAGTTTTGCGGAGTTATGCAAAAGGTAGGGTGATTAATATCAAATTTGTTCTCATGAAATATCGGATTTATCAAACTCGTCATCTACAAAAGTAAAAGCTCGACAAAGCCTCGGGTTTATCTGTCTGCAGATGACTCCTTTAATAAATTTTGTTTTCCATGACGACTAATTCACTTTAATCAAGTTCTGAAAGTACTAAGACTGGACGTTTCTGGTGGCATGGTGGCGATAAAAAAAGAAAGAAGGTTAATCAAATATCAGATTGTAAAACGTTTCGACACAAATCATTCAAGCTTGTTAAGAAATATTTCTTTGCAGGTTGAACATAATAGACGGATACTTTACAGGAATTTCACTTACTCTGTTTTTGTTGAACCTATGTGAAATTTGAAATTATTTCTTGACCTTAGTTGAATTGTTCAAAATAATTATATAAACTTTATAATAAGTGGCAACAACGCTTTCAGACATTCTCATTAATTAACTAAATTCATTCTGTTCAATGTGTTTTTCCGGTTCTCCTTGTGCGCAAATAATACCATGTCAATGAGGAAGTAATTGGAATTATATGTGACCGTCATGCGAAAAGGGACTATCTGGGTACTCTGTAAAATATATATTTGAAAAGAGTTTGGTCTAGCCAGGGGTTGACACTAATTCCTGAGGTTAAGGAGTCAACTGGACTCCTAACACATGAAATCAAGGAGTCCAAGCTCAAAGTAAGGAGTCTGAATTTTCATAATAGGAGAATATTGTGGAAAAGAAGAAATCGCTTGATAAAAGCAATTTCTTCTTTTCCATAATGTTCTTACAAGCAGAGGTTTTTTTTTTCTCAAAACACTACAGGGTGCAAGCATATGTTTTCGTCAGCATTTTTGATGTGTAAAGATCTACAGTTTTGGCAAGTGTTAAAAAAAGGACACTGCTCTGTGCATTCGTTTTTCAAATATTCTCATATGACCCTTGGAGTCCAAATGGAGGGAGTTCCAACTGCTGAACAAGGAGTCTCGGACTCCCAGACTCCCCTTAGTGTCGAACCCTGCTAGCCAGAGGTCGCAATTCAAAAATTTCACAGGAAGGTAGATGGATCACTCTAGACTCAGAAAATAGACACAGTTCGAAAAGTCTCGACTCTAGTTAGTCTGCGCAATCCGCGCAGTGTGACTGGGGTCGACACTTTACGCACTACCCAAATGGTCCATTACACAATAAACACTTTCTTTGTCTTAACAGTCGTGATAAGATTTTGAATTATTTGTTCTTCAATTTCTCCGATTTGTGGATTGTTTCCATTTGAAATGAAATAAAAAACGGTGACTCTTAAAAATAAGATAAAAAAAAATCCAGCAAAGTTGTACTTTTACGATTTGAGGCATCTGAGACTGTCATCGAGAAAATTGTCATTCAGATTCCTTTTTCCATGCTTTGGCATGGATCCTTCTCATTTTCAATAGGCTTCATCCTTGTGACCTGACAAACATTCTGACCAAGTTTCATGAAGATAGGGCAATATCTGAGTGCCCTAGAGTGTAAACAAGAAAATTGTCATTAAGGCCCTTTTCCCCATGATATGGCACGGATCATTCCCATTTTCAATTGGGTTCATCCGTTTGATCTGACAAACATTATGGCCACGTTTCAAGAAGATTGGACACTATTTTTGGCCTTTAGAGCATAAAAAAGAATAATGTCAATATGGCCCCTTTTCCCGTGATATGACACATATCTTTCCCATGTTCAACAGGGTTCATCCTTGTGATCTGACAAGCATTCTGACCAAGTTTCATGAAGATTGGACAATATTTGTGGCCCCTTGAGCAAAAACGAGAAAATGTCATTAAGGCCCCCTTTCCCGTGATATGGCATGGATCCTTCCCATTTAAAGTAGCGTTCATCCGTGTGACCTGACAAACATTCTGGCCAAATTTCATGAAGATTGGAAATATTTGTGGCCTCTAGAGTGTAAACAAGAAAATTGTCAATAAGGACCCTTTCCCGTGATATGGCATGGATCCTATCCATTTTCAAAAGGGTTCATTCTTGTGACCTGACAAACATTCTGACCAAGTTTCACGAAGATTGGACCATATTTGTGGCCTCTAGAGTGTAAACAAGAAAATTGTCAATAAGGACCCTTTCCCGTGATATGGCATGGATCCTATCCATTTTCAAAAGGGTTCATTCTTGTGACCTGACAAACATTCTGACCAAATTTCATGAAGATTAGACCATATTTGTGGCCTCTAGAGTATAAACACATAAATTGTTGACGTCTGACGACAGACGACAGACGTTGCACGACGCACGACGGACGACGGACATTCAATGATCTCAAAAGCTCACCTCGAGCACGATGTGCTCAGGTGAGCTAAAAACGCCACCCCCTGTGTTTTAAAACTTATCATTACAAGACTCTTTACTCTCACCATTCTTATATCTTATATCGAAATAACGCTTAAACCAAGGCATACATCACACTTATATTGCAAACCATTTTAGTATAAATTAGTTAAAAGAGGTTTCAATATATATTTTAAGCGAAAAAAACGCGTTGAACATGTAACATAAAAGCATCACCGAATCATAAACATTTTGTTTTTTATACAGCATGATAATTTTCAAACTGCTTGAAAATACAGCATATTTCAACTGGTATGACATCCAACACTTTTACCAACTGAGATCGAATTTTCAGCACAAATAAGAAAAAAATATTGCGTGATGTTTTATAAAAAGTGAAGCGTAACATCAAAACTTAACACACAGAAAAAATGGGGAGTTTCTCTAAAAAATTTAGTTAAAAAAAGGTCCAATTGCTACAAACCTTTATAGTACAAATATTATTTTTCTATATTTCTTAAATACGCATATAAATATCATTTTGAGTTTTAAACGGAAAATAAATAAGCGGAAAATTGTTTGGAACGAAATCTTTTCGGGCTGTTATAAGACTGTTGTCGGGTTTTTTTCTATTCTAAGTAGCGGTTCTTTTAATTATACAAAATTTAAATTAAGTTCAGAAATCTTTTTTTTCTTTAAAAAATATTTAAATCTAAGTAAATTGATTTACAAATGAAATAGATATTGATATTAGTTCGTGTGGATCGGTTTCTGAAAAACGTGTAATTTCTTACAGTGACGTTATGTTTGATTCGTTGAATTAAAACATAGATGCACCTTCAGACGAAGACAGAGTTGATAAAATTGCAATGTCGAGGAAAAAAATGAAAAGAAAAAGAAAGTAGAACACCACGAAAGACAAATATCTTTGTGGGAAAAGGGGGATAAGAATGGGGCGGAATAACAAGAAATAAACAAGATGGTAAAAATAACCCGAAATCGCCCA
This sequence comes from Fragum whitleyi, assembly GCA_948146395.1. Lineage (NCBI taxonomy): Eukaryota > Metazoa > Mollusca > Bivalvia > Cardiida > Cardiidae > Fragum > Fragum whitleyi. The sequence goes on from OX411553.1 coordinate 28,161,461, forward strand.
TCTTGATTTTATAGCAATATTAAATGTTTAAAAAATCGCGAAGACTTGTATTCTTAAACTGTGTCTCGCTGTTCTATAGATACAAGAAAAGCTAGTTCGAAGCGAACTTAGCAAAATGTAACATCTTTTTTTCCTACATTTCAAAAAATAATGATGGACGCGTTATTTCTTTCTACAAATAGGCATGTAATGATGACATCACTTTATATGAACGAACTACTTTTGGTTAGAACTTACCATTGCAATAAAAATGCATGGCGGAGTTAATATATATTAACCTTACCTTTTGACAGATTCTTTGTATATTAAACTGTTACTTTGCCTAAATATTGGGTTAAACTCCATATCTAAGCGCATTCTTTAGACACTCCATAACGTAATAAGAATATTTCAATATTTGTACGAAATGGATCTTTCCTGTCATTTCTCCAATACGAATTGCTTTAAGTGAGGATGCAGTTACCATAAGTGACAATCACAATTTAGTAACACAAATGATCTGTTATAAGCTTTTGATTGAGACAAACTGATCTTAGCCGAGTCTGTAATTGAAAAGCCTCGTTTGTTTTCGTATTTTACCTAACAAAACTATATCTGTCTTTCCTCTTTGCTTTTTTATGCGGTCTCCCTGGTGGTCACCTCGGTGGTCTCGAGTTCCCGACACTACTTGTTTGATCAACCTTATTTACAGAAATGTCTATTGTAGTGAAATCGCGAACGAATTTCCTACCAAATTTTTCGGCGGTTCGACGTTCTCTATGAAGACATATTTTTTTTATTTCCAATGCAACATGTTTTACACCAGAAAAGATTTAGATAAATGATACAAACGGTATCAATGTGCAAAATTGAGTTGTTTAACAGCTTTCAGGAAGGCTGCTTTTGAGCTCACTTGAGCACGAAATGCTCAATATGAGCATCTACCAATGTCCGTCGTTCACAATTCTTTTTAAATAAATACTCCTCCTTAACTTGTGGTCAACCTTGATGAAACTTGATAGGGATGTTCCTTGGGTCAAGCTTACCAAAGTTGTTCTGATAATTTAAAAACACATGAAAAAAGGTGGGAAATTGAAAATCTTTTAAAATCTCCTGAAATCAGAAAGAAGACAAGTTTCATATTTGGTATGTAGCATCGTCTATTGGACTTCAGCCGAGTTTGTTCATATCATGACCCTCGAATCGAATTTAGACTCCGCCCTGGTGCATCCTGTTTAATATAGAAATGAAGACCAAAAATCTTACAAAAAGACTCCTTCTCTAAAATGAGAAGGCAGTCAATTTTGCTATTTGGTATGTAGCTTCATCCAGTGGATCTTGTCTAAGTTCGTTAATATTATGAACATGGCGTCATATTTGGGATACGCCCAAGCGCATCTAGTTTTACATGGAAGCAGAGAGTGAAAAACTTTAGTATTTAGCATCCCCTAGTGGACCTCTACCAAGTATATTTGTATCATCGCCCTTTGGTTAAATCTAGGCTCTGAACGGGCTCATCCCGTTAAAGAAATAGAAACAAAGAGTGAATATCTTCAAAAAACTTCTTTTCTGAATAAGGAAGGTAGAAAGCTATTATATTGGCATGTAGCACCATCAAGTGGACCTCTACCTATAATTTGGCTGCACACAGTACATCCGTTTTACATAGAAACAGAGAGCAAACATCATAAAAATACTCTAATACCAGAATGCGAATAGTATTCATATTTGGTATGTAAGATCATGAACTAAACCTATACCAAGTTTGTTAATTTCGTGCTCCTTGGGTAAAATTTAGGCACCGCCGACATGACTTATACAAAGGAACATAGTAAAACCATTATTAATATATTACTTTGAAACCAGAAGGTAGACAGCTAGAATTTGTATTGTTTTTCTTCTTTTACTTATATGAAGTTTGATCATATCATGTTCGTAGGGTCATCGAATTTTACAATGAAACTAAGTAGAAAATCTTTCAACAATAATCTGAAAACGGTCCTCTAGAGACCACAAATATGGTCCAATGGTCATGAAACTTCGTCAGAATGTTTATCAGGTCTCAAGGATGAACCCTATTGAAAATTGGAAGGATCCATGCCACATCATAGAAAAAAGGGCCTTAGTAACAATTTTCTTAATACACTCTAGGGGCCACAAATTGGCCCTATTTTCATGAAACTTGGTCAGGATGTTTGTCTGGTCATAAGGATGTACCCTTTGAATATTGGAAGGATTCATGCCAAATCACGGGGCCTTAATGACAATTTTCTTCTTTTAACGCTAGAGGCCACAAACACGCTCCAATCTTCATGAAACTTGGTTAGAATATTTGTCAGGTAACAAGGATGAATCCTATTGAAAATGGGAAGGATCCGTGTCATACGACAGGAAAAGGGGCCTTATTGACGATTTTATTATTTACAGTCTTAAAGGCCTCAAATCAGAAAAGTACAACTTTGCTGAAAATTTTACTAACTAAATTAGACAAAGATTAGAAGGTGAGCGATAAAGGACCATCATCGTTTTATATAAAACCGCAGTAAAAGTTAAATTCAATAAAATAGTCCATGGACACCTAGGTTTATAATAAATGTTTTGGACACAATTTTGAGGGCACTTCATTCGCCAAGACAAAGCTCTATGTCCAGGTATATTATATATCAAAATGAAGTCATTTATGAGGACAAGCAGTTAAGCAACATTAGACTGCCAAAGCGGTAAAGACAAAACACTGTGGAAGAAGTCATTTTTTACAGATCAAGCAACTGCATGACTTTTTGATAAAATTGGTTCATATTTTAACAAAGTAAAGTCTAAAGTACTACCCAGATACTACTATTACCGTTGGTATAAAACTCTGACCCAAAACGTAGCTATGCAAGCAATCTATTTGGACTTATTTTGCAAACACATTTGTCAAATATGTCGTTCTAATTTTGTAAACGTGTAGATCTTCGTAAGGTATGATGTGTTTATATACCTGTAAGGTTGTTTAGCAATATATCAATTTCTAATTCACAAAATGATAGATATACATTATTATAGACCATTGAATAAAAAAAATGAATTGAAATAAATCGCAGAAAATATCTCACAATATTATGGTGTGATGTTACACCATACCATACATCTATTCTAAACCGGTTTTATTGCATGTTGACAAACTAAATGGAAATTGTTTGTTTCAAAAGAGCCTTTTTGAAATTTGGGTCCCTGGGTATATAAAGAGACTGAGTTTTATATCTAATTTTGTAATAGTACCTAGAAGAAACGTTTGTCTACATTCTGATTAAATTTAGGCATTTTTTCCAGCCGAAATGAAATTGTTGGTTTTGAGCAATATATACTTTTCCCAAAATGGTTTGGCTTTACTGTTATGAGATTGGGCCTCAATGGTGTGCAACTACTTGTGCTCATCTACATTTTAATTTGATGTATTGTTTAGCTGGGCAGACTTTTTATCCCCCGCCGTTTTCGGCGAAGGGATATAGTAATGGTCTCCGTCCGTCATTCCGAGGTTCCGTCACTAAACTTGTCCGGAGCATATCTCCTTAAGTATAATAGCTATCAATTTGAAGCTTCATGGGTGGATAGATCTCATGGAGGAGAAGTGCAGTGCACAATAACTACAACTGTAGCTTGCATTATTTTGGAGTTATTGCCCTTTGTTATTTTTAATACTTAGATTTTGTCCGGAGCATATCTCCTAAAGTATAATAGTTATCAACTTGAAACTATGGATGGATAGATCGTATGAAGGAGAAGTGCAGTGCACAATAACTACAACACTTGCTTGCATAATTTTGGAGTAATTGTCCTTTGTTATTTTTAATACTTAGTTTTTGTCCGGAGCAAATCTCCTAAAGTGTAACAGCTATTAACTTAAAACTTTATGGGTGAATAGAACTCATTGAGAAGTGCAATGCATGATAGCTACAACTTTTGCTTGAATAATTTGGGAGTTGTTGCCCTTTGTTATTTTTGATACTCTGATTTTGTAGGGGGCAAATTTCTTAAAATTCAAAGGAATCCTTCATATATTAGGCTTCAGTTTACTATCAAGCTTTCGCGGCGGGGGATAGCCATGTCCGACATGGCTCTTGTTTGTAAATAGAAGCAGCATTAAATTGGTTAAAATACTCTTTACACGAACCTGAAAAACAATTTCTTGCGTTGATAATAATCCAACGTTTTTTCCACGTCATTCCCCATTCTGAAATCGGCTTATCTAAACCAACAATTTGAAAGTTATGTTTTAATTCTTTATCTATGGAACATGGTATGAATTATAAAAGGAACGTTGAAAGTGAAAACAATGAAAGAAATTTACTACATCTATCTGAATCTAACAGAGAGATTGAACGGTTTCAATCATTTAAAGAAAATTGTTTTAATCAGTGCTAGACTAATTAGCGAGTTATAAGTCTATTTCCCTTAGAAAATTTTGTGAGGAAATAGAGAATGTCGAACGAGTGGATACGAAATAGCAAATTTATCTAAAAGTCATCCATGAAGAGTTAAGATACATGCTTGTCGTTTTCTCTGAATTCTCTAAAATGAAAAGAAAAAAAAAGCTCCCAAAAACTGATGATTTTTTTTAATTATACATATTTTTGCGTCTTTTGTCAACTTTATATGCAGTTCTATCCAAAAGCATAATTTGAGGTTGGTTTCATAGTCTCATAATGATCACACAAACGCCAACTTATTTTTAACCCTTTGCTGTTTAATCCCTGCTTTTTACGTGCTGTGATTTTTTGATTGAGAAAACATTGTGAAAAAAGACGAAATTGCTTCTGACAAGCAATTTCTTCTTTTTCCACACTATTTTCTACCCTACTGAATGGTTATTTTTCAAATCAAATCCACATTTAATTTTCGTCTGCAAAACCGTTTAATTTGGACAGGTCCAAAATTTTGTAAAACAGGAAAGGGTTAAAGGCTGAAAATCAAAAACCGGACGATTGGGTCAAAGGTAGGAAAAAAATACTCAAACGCATTATCTGTGCTTGGCAACATACAGGCTTTTCTTTTGTAATATTGAAATCCGTCGGTCCTTTGCTAAATTTGTTCATACAGCTTATTCAAACGTTAAAGTTACGAGGTTTGAAAGGAAGACCGACCAATTATTGCTTCGTTCATTTCACACAGTGTCAAAGCCAAGACTTTTGTCAAAAAAAAAAAAAAAAAAAAAAAAAAAAAACGTTGCTCGTGTTGGTAATACTCGATATGCTGGAGTTTCTTTTAATTCGGTAAGAGCTTGCTAACACACTAGTTGAAATTTCAAGATTCCATTTTTGAATCTTTCCTTTGAAGAAAAAAATAATTCTTTTGATTTTTTTGCGTTTCTTCAGGTTCCTTATTATGAGTGAAGGGCCAAGTTAAACAGTCTCCTGAAGTCAGTAAAACAGTTCTTCTAGGTTGAAAAATTAATTGTTTCATCTAAAATATGCCTATGTCATTAAATATAGCTCAGGAGCGAGGGTTACCTTTCAGCCTAGGACAAATTTTCAAACATTTCATAATGTCACCCCTCCCCCGAAATAAAAATATCCCCGTCCGCAAAATTAGCCATTGAATAAAGAATTGGTTAATCCTACGTGAAAACAAATGGCTTCCATGAACGCTAATCCCTATTTGCACTGGGATGTGAAACGACAGGATACCATGGGTAGGTTCATCAGGCGCCGCGTTAAAGATGCATTTTTGTTTAAATCGACATACCCCCATACAAACAGATGAGGATTGTTTCTATAAACGCCAGTATCGCAAATAGGGAT